>AYEL01084938.1:0-11010 GCA_000484575.1 Olivierus martensii
CGGCCTGCGTTCCGATACGGGGTAGATCTTCAGTCACTTCTGAGTACCGGCTGAGGAGGGCCGTAGAAGGCCGAAAGCGTTTCCGGAAAGACTGCCCTATTATTAGTATATGTAGTTTATATATATCTAATAATAAACTTGTGTTTGTCCTGCTTCAAGTGCTTGGTGTTATTTACTACATTAATAACTTTTGTTAATGCAGAATTTTTTTATTTGATTTTCATCTGTAAATTAAAAAATTTGTTTGATTCTTGTACAGATTTGATTGAAAATATTGTGCATTCCATCTGTTCAGACAAAATTTTTTACTGTATCATTTCCATTCTATGGATTGTCAAGGTATTTTCTGTATTCAGACGTTTATAATCAAATCTGTCGAAAAAAGAATTTCTAATTAATCCAATTAATAACATAATTTAGTATATTTAATGCCATTGGTTGAGATAAAAGATTTCAAGTTATGAACAAAACTTATAAATTCATTATGTTTGTAACTTGAGGCTTATTCATATACAGTTGGACCTCCATATATCGAACTTCTATATATCGAAATTCTCCGTATATCAAAGTTTTTTGTTAGTTCCGTGAGATTTCCATTGAAATTTGTTTCTATACAGGTAGGCCTCAATTAGTGCGAATAATGGGTTCCACGAATTTCTTTGAATTCGTACTAATCGAAGTATTAACTATATGTAAAATATAGTAATTGGTTCTTGCTTTGTAAGGTTCCGGCCATTAGCCAACCTCACGATGAATAACCACAATACTAACTTCCGGCCATTAGCCAACCTCACGATGAAAAACTATAATACTGACTGTACAAGAAATCGGCCATTAGCCAAGTTCAGGATGAAATAACCACAATACTAACTTAACACTAACTGTTTAAGAAATATTGATGAATAACTACAATAAACTTAACACTAACTGTTTAAGAAATATTTATTGAATAACCACAATAAACTTAACACTAACTGTTTAAGAAATATTTATTTCCACAATACTAACTTAACACTAACTGTTTAAGAAATATTTATTTTCAGATTTTACACCATATTTTTACATCATTGTTCATCATTTAAATTAATAACTTACATCATTGTTCATCATCTATCTTAGTGTAAGAAATTTTTATTCTCATACAATGAATAACCACAATACTAACTGTTTAAAAAATATTTATTTTCATATTTTGTCGTTTTAACACTAACTGTTTAAGAAATATTTATTTTCATATTTTACATCATAACTAACTGTTTAAGAAATATTTATTTTCATATTTTACATCATTGTTCAAACTGTTTAAGAAAAATTTATTTTCATATTTTACATCACTGTTCATCATCGGCCATTAGCTAACTTCACAATGAATAACTACAATAAACTTAACACTAACCATTAGCTAAGTTTCACGATGAATAACCACAATAAACTTAACACTAACCATTAGCTAACCTCACGATGAATAACCACAAACTTAACCACTAACTTCAGTTTAAAAGAAAAATTTATTTTCATATTTTACATCATTGTTCATCATCTAAATTATTAGCTAATCTCACGATGAATAACCACAATACTAACTTAACACTAACTGTTTATGATATTCTGGCCATTAGCTAACTTCATGATGAATAACCACAATACTAACTTAACACTAACTGTTTAAGAGAAAATCCACGATGAATAACCACAATAAACTTAACACTAACTGTTTAAGAAATATAGGATGAAGTTAACTCTTAAATAGGTGAGATTCCGGCCATTAGCTAACTTCACAATGAATAACTCTTAAATAGTTAGTGTTAAGTTTATTGTAAATATTTATTTGCATATTTTACATCATTGTTCATCTAAGTTTATTGTAAATATTTATTTTCATATTTTACATCATTGTAGTTTATTGTAAATATTTATTTTCATATTTTACATCATTGTTCATCAAGTTAGTGTTAAGTTTATTGTAAATATTTATATATTTTACATCATTGTTCATCATCTAAATTAATAACTCAGGAATTATGTTCATAGCCATCAAAAAACCAACCACCAAATCAAAAGCAGAAGTTGAGCGCCGTTTTTATGTCGCTCAATCACAGATTGTGTCTCATATCATCATCAAACTAACCGCCAAATCAAAACCAAATTTGCATCTCATACCAACATCAATCCAACTTCCAAATTGAAGATATCTTAGAATTATTGTGACCATATTTTACATTATTGTGTTCACCATCTAAATTAATAACTTACCAGGAATTGCGTCTCATACCATCCATCATCTTTAATAACGTTTTTCATCATCTAAATTAATAACTTATCAGGAATTGCGTCTCATACCATCATTGTTCATCATCTAAATTAATAACTTACCAGGAATTGTGTCTCATACCTCATTAAAACCAGCAGCCAAATCGAAACCAAAATAGCGAATCGATAGCTGAAGTTGAGCACCACCTGGCTGGCCAATTCTGGGTTAAGAATTCAGTGGATAGTCCAATTTGTGATTAAGCATTGCAGCTTTATTGAATCAGTAAATTAATTCCAGATAGAACCAGTTAGCTAAGTTAATGAATCAATGAGAAATTTTTAACAAGTTTTCTATTTGTTTACTAGCAGAATATAATAATTTCATATCTTCAAAGCTAAGTGACTGTTTTTGGACTGCTCCTAGCAGTGGCGCCGGGACATCGGGGAAGAGGGGACAAATTCCCCAAGCTCGTAGAAGATTGAAGGCCCGGGCCGCTTCCTAACAATAAGAATTTATTATATATATGCGCCCAAAACCTGGTTCGTACCAGGGCCCGGGATTTCTCTCGGCACCACCAGCTCCTAGTCTGGTTTTACTAACCAAAAATTAACATTAATTTGTTAATTGACATCATAAAATAATTTCATATCTTCAAAGCTAAGTGACTGTTTTTGGACTGCTCCTAGCAGTGGCGCCGAGACATCGGGGAAGAGGGGACAAATTCCCCAAGCTCGTAGAAGATTGAAGGCCCGGGCCGCTTCCTAACAATAAGAATTTATTATATATATGCGCGGACATCGGGGAAGAGGGGACAAATTCCCCAAGCTAACAGTATCATTTTTATAAGTCGCACTAATCGAGACCTACCTGTATATCATTTCAGAGGCGAGGGAAAAGGATAAGGAAAGGAGTCTACATTGGGTCTGGCTAGAAAAGCTGACAAATAAACAAAATGAATGTATCGATTTATACTGTAGAGGGGGTTAGTGTAAAGTTCTAGGGCTTGTTTTGGTTTTGTATGTTCCTTGTGTTAATTGACTTAAAACCAAAACCAAAACCTAACCGAGAGATTTTAGTTAGTCTTTGTTCAGCTCTACTAAAATATTTACCATTCAAAGAGAAAGTCGTGCGGAAAAAGTGGAACTTGCTAAAAGATGTGGACTGTGGAGTGAGAAAAAGAATGTGCGCAGAAATTCGGGATTCCTCAAAGCACAGTGTCAACAATACTAAAGAATCGGGAATCTGTTTTAAAAAGTCGTGAAGTTGCAGGAGAATATTTGAATGTTTGAAGTAAAAATTATGTTAACATTAAAAATACTTATAATAATTAGTTTCTGATTAAAAAAATTATATATTTCTCTTAATAGCATTTTTAGCCTACTTTCTTAAGGAAAAGGCAATTTATAAGATCATCATTATGTCTATCTGTTTTTTATAAATTTTTATATTGTTGGAATTATTATTTAATATTTGCCAAAGAATATTCAATTTAGCATATAAAAAATGTTGAATTGTATGGAATTAAAAAAATTTGTTTTTAACATTCAAGAATAAACATTAAAACTAGTATAGTATGTATGTGCTCACAAAAAATATATCATCCCTACTAAATTTTTTAAGTAATATACTTGAAACATTTTTAATAATACAATATCTTTCAATTTCATATATGAAAACAGTAACATGGGAATAAATCTGTTAACTATATTGAACATTTAAGCATTTAAATTATGGCAAGATATTTTAATGCTATTTGAAGAAATTTAAAAATATAGATTTTAATCAGCATTATTACTAAAATTGTTTAAATGATTAGAACTCTTAAATTACTATTAGGTATTATCCATTTTACATAAATAATTGGGACAGATTTTTATGTACACCAAATTAAACAATATTCTACCAGTAATACAGTAGAATCTTGATTATTCAAGATAATGTGAATCAATGGTATCTCAGATAAAACACAGGTTTGGCAAATTATTATTAAATAAACTGAATTTAAATATATTGTGATGATGTAAGCTATTTTCAGGTTAGACCTATTTATTGAATATATTGATTTTTGTTATATAATTTAAAAGTGAATTATTTTTATTTTCTAAATAAAATAAAAAGTATTTTAATGTATAATTTAACATACTTTTATTACGAAAATTAATAAACAGCAATTCATTTCAGATAATTGGGAAACTACTGTATAAACAAAATTAAACAAACAACATATACAAATCAAGTAACCTGAACATTCTATATTTTATTACTATACATCCTCACCTTATTTGTTTATTTTTATCCTACTTTCCAAAGGAAATGGAGGCTTATAAGATCAGGCCTGCCATTAAGCCACCTTTATGCCAGATTATTTAATCTTGCAGGATAGAATTTAATTTTTTTTCGATATTTTAGTTCATATTATTACCAGTAGATAGGACTAAGTGTTAGCTGTGTAGACATAACATATGGCTTACCTGGTTTGAACGATGTCCATTGTTATCACATAATTTTTATGTAACAAAGTCACCAAGATGATGACATTTCTGTTAGTTAAATCAACGTTAATATTGGACACTCACAAGCAAATTTATTCCAAATGCTAAATAAATGGCACTTTTGGAAAGTAGACAATTTTATGTTAATATTGGACACACACAAGCAAATTTATTCCAAATGCTAAATAAATGGCACTTTTGGAAAGTAGACTATTTTGGTTCTTTCTGAAATTGTTTGTTATTCAATTAAAAATATAAATTTTAGGAGGAATGGAAACAAATATTGTAATCATTTACAATTTTTATATGAAATTAATGACAATAACTTATATTTTTGCAAAAATAGCATAAAACATATTCATTTAATTTTATATTTCAATAAAATAATAATATTTACAATATTTTTACTCTTGTTATTTCTCTCAATTTGATAAAATATTTAATACACTTATTAAAGATATTAGATTATAAATATTACAGCAAAAATTGAAAAAACTTGAAATATAGCAATTCACATAAGAAGTGCACTCTAAAGTGGGACCTAAATTTTTTATATAATCCAAATTTTGTGTAAGTTGTTGAAAAAATTTTTAATAAAAATTTGAAACCGAAAACTCCCAAGACTAAGATCATAAGATGCCATAACATTATATAAGCATAATCACTACATACAGTGATTATGCCTACATAATGTGGCATCTTATGATATATGATTTGTATATTGTTTGTTGACTTTAAGTAGTAATATAAAGTTTAAAATTTTGCAAGACAACACCTTCGTATTTGTCATTAAAAGAACATTAACCATCTATTGTATTTATATCTTATAAAAATAAAAAATTATGGAAAATACTTTATCAAGTCAAATTTATGGAAATTGAATGTATATAAACTGGAGAATATCTGTATTATTCATCCATAAGGCTCTATTTATTTATATTTATTACTTTAAAGTAATAAGTGTAAATAAATTATTAATTATTTTTTAAAATAAGGTATGCATATTTTCTATTCATAAAAAATTTCCCATAATTTTATTATGTAAACTGAAAAAAAAATACATATATATTGATTTTCTGATAAATGCCAAAAGTGAATATTATAACTGAATAATTATAATTATTGCATGCCATAAAATGAAAAGAATTATTAAAAGTGAAAACTCAAAAATAAAATAACTTTGGTACCATTAAAAGTTTGTGCAAGTTCAACATCATTTTCAGACACATTACCAACACCATAACTGATGAGATCTAAGCGACATCTGTCATGATCTGAATAAGTTTCAATCATATCTAAGATGGCTTCTACTGATCCATCGACATCACCTATAATTTTTTAACAGTTGGTTACTATAATTAAATAACTTGCTAAAAACTAAATTATAAATAATGATCAATAAAAAATATTAATAACATAAAAATTATTTAATTCAATTAATTAAATTGATAATTCACCTTTAATTATGATTGGCAATTTTGGACCTGTATAAGTTTCTTGATATTCTTTTGGCCGAAAAATAACTGGCCGTTTACGAAATCGTCCTTCTTCTCGCCGTTGTTTCAATTCAGCTTTATACTGGAGTAAGTGTTCTTCCAATTTTTTTTGGATTACAATAGCATCAGCTTTTTGTTTTTCTAACATTTTTTGGTCTTCTCTCCATTTCAAAACTTCTCGTGCTCTTTGCTATTAATAAAAATCAATTAAATATTAAGATGATTCAAATTTTGAAATATTTTTTATTAGAACAAAATCATTTTTTAAGTTTTCTTCATGAAAAGTTTTCAGTTATCATGCCAATAATATAAAATAAAATGCCATGTAAGATTAAACAATGTGGCATTGAGGTGACTTTTAATGATAGAACATCTATTTTTTAGTTTCTAATAAACAGATAGACATAATGATGATCTTATAAATTGCCTTTTCCTTAAGAAAGTAGGCTAAAAAACATCTACTGTCAATAGTATAAAATAAAATGCCATTTAAGATTAAACAATGTGGCATTGAGGTGACTTTTAATGATAGAACATCTATTAATTAGTTCAAAAGTTTTTAGTTTCTAATGCACAGATAGACATAATGATGATCTTATAAATTGCCTTTTCCTTAAGAAAGTAGGCTAAAAATGCTATTAAGAGAAATATATAATTTTTTTTAATCAGAAACAAGAAAATTGTTATAAGTATTTTTAATGTTAACATAATTTTTACTTCAAACATTCAAATATTGAATAAATTCATTTAAAGCTTAAACATGAAATTTTTTGTAAAAGTTTTCCTAATGCAAGATTTTAGAATTGAATATTAGTATGTATACTTTAGTTTATACATACTAAAATAATTACATATATAGAAAATTGAATCCAAGTATTAAAATTTTAATAAAATATACAATTAGAAGTAAGTAATTCTAAAAAAGCTTTTTAATTCAAATCTTCTGTGTTAGTGAAAAATTATAATTTTATTTATATATCAATGAAAATATTTATGTAATTATTTTATTCCATTATATTAGCACTTTAATCATTTAAATAAAAAATAGATAAATTACTTCTGATTCAACTTCAAGCATTTCATCACCAGCATTAGGCAGTTCTTTCCAACCCATGATCTGAACAGGTGTTCCAGGTGGTGCCATTTGGATTGGTTTGCTCCATTCATCAAACATTGATCTTACCTAATATTAATTAAACATTCAACATAAGAAAAAGTTTATAATTTAGTCAATATACAAATAACTCTTGAGTTTCAATCACTTGTACTTTTGTTCATGATGCAACAGCAAAGTTCTGTAATGGCCAACACAGCTGATAAAAATAAGAATCTATGCACAATGTTATAACATCATCATCTTATTTTGTTTATTCTTTATGTTTGTTAAATATACTATGATGCTGATTTGTATTATAAAGAATAATAGTAGTCAGTGATTAATAAATGTATTTTTAGCTTATGACATCATTGACTTATAAGATGGCAAAGGTCAATAAAACAATAATTTAATATTATTATGGTAAAATTTCATTATTGAGAACATAAATATAATAATAAAAATAGGTTATGGCAAATAAATTGGTACTTTATGAGTATTTGCATTACAATCATGCATGCAAAATGAATAAATTAACTTATAAATTGGGAATTATCTGTATCTTCCTTAACTGTATAATTGGATATCAAAATAACACAAAAAAATTTTTTTTTTATTTTCCCTAAATTATTCTAGATAAAATTTATGATAGCATAGATTATTTAAACAAAAGATATAAGATTTCTTCAGATTTCATATGCACATTCCCTATATATGGGATATTAATGTATAAATTATATTAATACATATAACTTTTATGCATGCCAAATTAACATAAACTGTTAAGTATTTATTAAGGTAAAATTAAAAACATTATGCAAATGTTTTTCTAGTTACAAATATAATTTTTGATTAGAGAAACATTTATATTAATCAGTAGTACTCTGAGAACGAATCCTCTTGCTCACTTTCTTCTGAGAATCATCATTTGAGATATCTTCAGTCATGTTGCTTCTGGTTGCAGCGAGTAAAATAAAATTTTTTTTCATTTACATTAATGTTTACAATTTTTACATGTTGTAACTAGAGATTAATTTTAGCTATTGTTGATAAGTTTGTTCATAATTTGAAATTTATTTTTACATTGAATTCAGATGTCAAAAAAAGAAGAGAACTGTAAGCATATAGTAAATTTTATGTAATATATATTATTAATTTGAAAAATTAGAAGTTCCTTATTTCAGAAATTTGCAAGAATTTCTGAAATAAGTATTATAGTGCAAGGATTTTTGTGGAAATTGCTATATTGAAACATTGTTAACATATTAAATAAGCAGGCAGTTTTACATTTTATTTATTGCTAGACTGTTTCAATAGTATAATGTTTAAAATTTGAAAAACTTGTGGCATATTTACATATATGAAAGTTTGTAACTTGAACATCAATACATTGAATATATAGCCTATCTACAAGACAGGAAATTCAAAATAGCTATCATTACAATGATGTTAACTTAGTAATATTATTATTGATAGTGATTAACTATTTTTACTTTATCATCATAAATATTATTGTAACAGAACAATAAAAAAAAAACATAGTTCTACACTTAATATTAAATTGTAATGACTTTAAAATATTTTAGATGTCAGAATTTATTATATAAAGTTTAATTTATATCTACATGACTTGAGTATATTTTAATAATTAGGGGGCTTCACCCTTGCAGCCTTTGGTTGTTAACCCTGTAGGGAGTTTGCAATCCCTACTTATCTACTCTGGAGATGGGGCATTTTGCCTGAACTCCAATCAATTGCATTTAGGAGTATTCTCTCCATATATGAAACATTTTTAAATGAATTATTATATTAGAAAAAAGTTTTTATTCTTGCATCCCTGATAATAGCTACCAAAAAGAAAGTAATTTTCATGAAAGTAATTTAACACGTGCTTTTTGAAAATTAAACTATATATTCGCAAAACTATCAATAAAAAAATTGGGAACCACTGCTAAAAACCTCAAATATATCTTATTTTAAATTATTTTATTTGTCAAATTAAAAATTGCTTAGTAATAACTTACTTGTTTTCCACTATGGATACGATTTCGCCTGAGAACTGGTATACTTCCAGTAGTAATCCAAACACCTGCTAATGTATTAGCATATACTTCATTTTCTTCTATTAAACCTTGACCTTTCTCATGCTATTTTTTAAACAATATAAATTTATATATGCAATATAAAATAATAAAAATTATCTTTTAAAATAATTCACTTACTACATATATTCCACCATGTTGTCCATGATGGATTTTATTATACCGAACTATTGGATCACTGTTTGTTCTTATCTGTATGCCAGCTAATGCATTGCCTATAAATAAAATGGCATCTAATATCAATATTAACATACTTAATATGTGAATTTATATATGCCTGATTACATTATATAAATTTATTAAAAATTTGTATGCAAATTCAAGATAAAGAAAATACAGAAGAGAGATTTAAACTTTTCCAACAACATTCTCAATAACCCAATAAATCATTAAGAGAAAAATCTTCACTTGATTTACAGAATAATTTAAAAAATGACATATGCTAGTTTAAGAATAAATTTAATCAAATAATAAAACATTAAATACAGAAATATTTCAGGTTATAAGCACTTTTCAGTTACATACATTCAAAAAAACTTTGGAATGGCTTGAATTTAAAGAATAGAATAATACTGTAATAATATTTAATGCTTCTGAATATTACAATAATATAAAATAAAAATCCAATGTAAAGTTGTTTATTTAAATATGAAAATCATTATTATTATTATTATTATTATTAACAACAATTCTTGTTTTTAAAAGTATTCCCAAGAGTTGGAAAAATTGAGAGAATCTTTAAAGCTAATTATGTTCTTTATAGTTCTACAAAGTCCAATATTCCAACTTTCTTTAAAGCGAGTTTTCAGTGTAATATGTAAAGTTATCTATAAGAATGATATTCTTCCATTCTAATTGCAACTTATTACTGGATATAGCAGAGTAGTATTGCATTTTCCCTATTATATTTAATGTTTCTCATATGTTCACTATATTGGTATTTCAGTTCCTTTTGTACTTATACCTATATGATTTTTCAATATTATTTGTGTTTAGACTTTACAATATAAGCATCAAGGGAACCTATTCAAATAAATCCAAATATACTAGCCAAAATCTAGCCCTTGAATTACAACGGAATAATTTAATGATTGGAAATAATTTGAACTAAAGTTAGCGCCATCTCGTAATTATAATGATAATTAATTTTACTAAATCTACGAGTGGCGCCATCTATTAATTAATAATTGAACTCGAATTTTTAATTAATTTATCTGAAGAAAAAAAAATCTGCCTCGGCCCGGGATCGAACCGGGGATTTTTGGGCTAACGTCCCAACGTCCTAACCGCTAGACCACCGAGGCCTAGCGGTTAGGACGTTGGGACGTTAGCCCAAAGGTCCCCGGTTCAATCCCGGGCCGAGGCAGATTTTTTCTTCAGATAAATTAATTAAAAATTCAAGTTCAATTATTAATTAATAGATGGCGCCACTCATAGATTTAGTAAAATTAATTATTATTATAATTACGAGATGGCGCTAACTTTAGTTCAAATTATTTCCAATCATTAAATTATTCCGTTGTAATTCAAGGGCTAGATTTTGGCTAGTATATTTGGATTTATTTGAATAATC
>AYEL01084939.1:0-22526 GCA_000484575.1 Olivierus martensii
ATTTTTATTAATTTTAATTTATTTATTTATATATTTTTAATTAATTATTTTAATATTTAATTATAATAATTTTCATTAAAACATTAAGTTTTTAAATTAAATAGTATTTTAAATAAACCTAATATCACTAGCCAAATTATATCCCTTGAAACATTAACAGTAGTAATTCTGTTAATATTTCAAGGGATATAATTTGGCTAGTGATATTAGGTTTATTTGGAGTAAATTCCCTTGAAGTTCGTATTATATAAATAGTATTTTAAATCAAAGAAATAAAAAATTTAGAATTGATAATAAAAAATTTATTTTTAAAATAATTGAACTGCTGATATTGCACTATCTATTCACAACAATATCTTTTTTTTTTTTTTTAATTTTCAAAAAAAAAAAATTAAAATAATTTAAAAAAAATATTTTTTTTTTATTTAAATTAATTTTAAAACTATTAAAATAAAAAATTTTGGAGTTTTTCTTTTGGATGTTACTTGAATGTTATCTCTAATTCGAAGTTTATACAATTAGCAGTTAAGGTTAGGAGCTTCCATTACTCACTCACACTATCAAGCATTTAAATCAAAACTGCATAAGTCATGGACATAATGTATTGTAAATATAATTTACAAACATTCCCCACCTTACGAACGAATTATGTTCCAAACAACTGTTCATACCATGAATTTGTTTAGAAAATAAGATAAGAGCTATAAATACTATCAAATAAACAATAAAAAATATTAAAACAAATAAATAATACATTTTAAATACAGTACTAAAACAATAAAAATACTAAAACAAATAAATAATATATTTTTAATTTAAAATACAGTACATTATAAATAATTTGTGAATGCATATAACCATCGTTTTTAACTATAACGATGATATTTCGTCATTAGTTCAATAATGGCACTTTTGTGAATCTGGGTCCAGGTTTGTTCGTATTGGTGAAAGTTCGTAAGGTGGGGGAATGTAACTTGTTCATAAGGTGGGGAGCGTCTTACATATATTAACAATACATTATGTCCATGACTTATGCTGTTTCAAAAATATACAAATGCTTAAATCTCTCTATTTTTCTTGAATTTCTAATAAATTTTTCATTTATGTTTTATTGAACAGTTTACACCTTTTTGCAAAAATATTACTTATGGCCTTAAATTTTTTTATCCATGCTTAAATTTTACTCACTTATGCTCATAAATTTCACTTGGCCATTCTATTTGCTAATGCACCTATTCATGTATGTCAAATTTAAGCACTGTTGTACTTATACAGTTTTCAACTTACACAGAAAATGTTTAAATGAATTTACCACATAAGTTGGGGATACTACTTAATAATTCCATTTTTATAAATTTTTGTATTTAAATAAAAATGTTAATTCATATTGAAATTTTCAATTCTGCATTAACAATATCTACATCTAGAAATTATTTCTAGATTAAAATAATTTTTATTCATGTTTTATTAATAAAAATTTCATATCAGAATATCCATTAATATAAAAAAGTAAAAGAAAAAATTAGAGTTAACAATTGATTATTACAAAAATTGATTGACAGCCTGATTCTTTTAAATTAAAAATGAGAGAAAAATAAAATTATGTATTATCAAAATTATTATTATTTTACAATTGATATTTTCAAATATATGACATTTTAGTTATTTTTAAAAACTGATAATTATTTAACATCACGAAAATAACTTACTTTGGCCCATGCTGAGCCTGCAACAAGTATAGCTCCTCTTCTTAATGTGCCTCTCTGAATAAGAGCAGTGGACAATTTTCTGTAAACAATTATTTTCACAATTACAAAAATAATAAACAAATAAAAATCAAAGAATAAAATTTCAAAACTGGTGCAAATTTAATAGAACCATAAGAGAAAATAATTTATTAAATTCTATGTTTTTATACATATCAATGCATATCACAATCCTGGATTATAAAATTAATTTATATTTTTAATTCAAAGGTAAAACCTAAATATGTTATAAATAATATTTTGTTTATAATTTATAAAATGTTATCTAATATTTTTATTTATTTTCTATATTATAAACAAGATCGGAAGAGCGTCGTGTAGGGAAAGAGTGTAGATCTCGGTGGTCGCCGTATCATTAAAAAAATCAATGTAATATAGTAGACCCCTGTATAACACAAAATCCTTTAATGTGTTGAAAAATTTATTCCCTGCCTCCAAGACAAAATTATTTTGAATTGAACCGAGATCCCCAAAGTGATAAGCAATTGCTTTACTAAATTTTTAATAAGACTAAAAAGTATTTCTAGCCAAGTTTGGAATATTGTAAGGGCCATAAGATTGGAATATCATAAGTTGAATGATTGCAAATTGGGAAGAATCTGTATTTCAAAGTATATAGATCAGATTCCAACTTTTAAAAATTTTTATTTCCTTTAAAGTTATATATTTTAAATTGTAAAATTATGAAGTTTGATATTTGTCTATATATAGTCTGAAGATAACAACTATGAGAAAAAAATGTCCAGACAATGCTGAGCACTTAATATGGATTTTATTATTTACTGGCATAATTTATATATACTCTTGTTTAATAATATTTTTTATGAAATTTTTTATTCTATTTGAAAATTAATATAGAAAATTAAGATTTTTCATGAAAAATATTTAATATTAAAAATTGAAATATTGAATGAAGAAAAGGTAAAAGTCTTGAATTGAAAACATGGAATAAAATCACAATATATTTATTGTGTGTGATATATTTCAGTTATTTGAAAAGATATAATATAGAAGAAATCTGATGATTCTCTTAGAATATTTTAAAATACTAATTTCACAATTCTTATACATATAACTTATAAATCTGTATTTATAATTTAAGAATAAGTTTCATTTAAAATTGTGATAACAACAAACTTTTAAATGAAAGTGGATATTAATAAGTTGCATAAAAATTTAAATAATTTAATGGAAAAAACAAATAATTTTTAAGATTATGAATTTTTTTTAGATGATACTCTAAATTATCTTAAAATATTTTTAATAGTATATCATTGAAATAAGCATACCCTCTATGCTGTGTACTGGTTGACTCAATGACAACACCTTCTACTAAACCTTTTGGATCACCTTTTATTTCCATTATTTCAGCTTGTACTAAAATAGCTTCAATCAACTGATCTAAATTGGTCCCCTTTAAAGTAAAAAATTATTTTCTATGCTGAATTATTAATTTAAGAAATCAATAAAAAAATAAATATGAATCTTACTTTGAGTGCAGAAATAGGAATAGCTTGTATATCACCTCCCATGTCTTCTAATTGAATACTGTGAGTTAAAAGCCCATTTTTGACATTTTCCTAAAAAGATAAAATTCACAAAAGAATATAAAAACAAAAATTAAACAAGCTTACTATGAAATGTGCAAGTCTCAATTTGTCATTCTAATGCTCAGTTTTATTTTATTACAATTCTTGAAATAGGATTCTAATCTAATAACATTAATAATTGATCTATTAACTTACAATACTTTAAAAATATTTAAATTCTATTTAATTTTTATTTATAGAATAATTATCAAGATATCAAAAAAATTGTAAAATTTATTTGATTTTCAATTAATTTTGACAATTTTGTTTATTAAATCTTGAAACAAAATGTGTTATATTCCAAACAGCAAAGATAAATCATTAAATAAACTAAAAATTTTACATTTATTTATAAGGAAATATTAGGCATGGTTAAATTATTTAAATAAAAAAATTTTTAATTTTATAGATTATAACTTATAGAAAATTTATTTTTGAATATGAAAGATTACTTTCATTGCACATTTATTACTAGTGATTGTGCTTGAGATTCCTGTTTTGAGAAAGCTCGAGATTTACAAGGAAATTTCATTCCTGATTCTCAAGAATTTTATTATTTTGAGGATTCCAGATTCTTGAGAAAAATTCTTATAAATCTCAGAAATTAAAAAAAATTTTGTGAGTTTGTATCCTAAAAATTTCATAGTGATATTTATTAATTATTTTGGTCCTGCAACGTCTTCGAGTCAATAAACTAAGCAAATAAGTTATGTAATTTATTAGCATCACTTCTACTAACTTAATATTTCCAAAAAAAAATTTATCTGAAACTAATCACATTATAATACTTAAAACAGGCTAATAAACTTAAAATAACACATAGATCAATAAACTGTACAAAAATCATTCATTTTATTCAATTTTAAAATTTCTGTTGTTGTAGGCCTACCATCTTATGCTGTAAGCAGATTTGTGATGACACTTATATAACAAAAGCCAAAACAATTATCTGATATATTGTTATACTTACCCCATTCAACGGTTTGCCATTCCCCATGGATTACCCCATTCAGCAGTTTGCCAGAGTAACAATGATGTTCTGTGATAATTAGAGGATATAATGTAGTTTGATCTGATGTAGTGTATCAGATGATATGAGTAAATAGCTAGACCTCAATCATTCCCCAAAACTCCCATTTTCACCCAATGGTCAGTGACTATAGAGCTCTCTTAAAAAATTACGTAGCCAAAACAGTAAGTCCTAAACTTTTTCTAAGAAATGTATCTGTTGATTTACATATTTAAATATAATATCATGTAAAAATAAGGGGTCATATAGACTAAAAAGCTGATATACATCTACATAAGATTGGGCACAAAAATTCCATTTTGGAATTTTTTGTATCCAAATACAGGACCCGTTTGTCGGATAAACGAAAAGACTATCTGTATTGAAAAGCTATTTTAATAAAAACTGTCAGTTACTGTAAAACAAATACAATTCTTTTTTTCAATATTATTGAAGTATGAGCTATTTTTTCAAAATAATTAAAATATTAAATAAAAACTAATATAAAACAAACCAATATTTTTGGTTTTAATTTTGCATGACTTTATCTGCATCATTTAGTTTTTATCCTTATTATAAAAACAGGTAATTTTTTAATTAAAAATTTTTAAAATCTTGAGATTCTTAAGAATTTCTAAAAGGGAATCTCGAATCTCAAGAAATAAATTAATTAATAATTCGGGAATTCCCGAATCTTGAGAAAGTAAAAAGCTCAGGAAAACACAATCACTATTTATCACTTAAAAATATATATTTTTTAATAATCCTTACAGACTTTCTTATTTTAATCTTAAGGAAAAATAATTTATTATGTAATATCTTATTCTTAGTATTATTAGCTATAAACTTTAGAAAGGTTTCCCATTTAAGAACCTAGGTAGCTTCACTTTCTTGAAATAGTTTTTAAGAATAAGTAAATAGAAATACTCTCATGCCTCTATGTCTTACAATCCCATTTATAATTTATTGTTTGGAATCCATGTGAAATTGTTAAGGTTCAAGAATTGATGTTAGATCATTCACTGAATCCAAAACTCTGATGTTAGATCATTCACTGAATCTAATTTAGAAAAGTTTGGAAAAAACACATTTTTTGATGTCCTTATAATGATTGTTAATTCAGATTACATAACAAGATTATCAAATATCTATTGAAAAACCTACATTTACTACCCATAAACTTTATAATATAAACCTCAAGGGAATTTTTATACCAAATAAACCTAAATTCTCAAGCCAAATTTAACCCTTGAAACTAACGGAATAATTTAATGATTGAATGAACTATAACGGAATAATTTTTCTTCAGATAAATTATTTAAAAATTCTGGTTCAATTATTAATTAATAGATGGCGCCACTCATTGATTCGGTGAAAATGTCCTTGACTTACGTCAGAATCAAGGATGGAATATTGGAACAGAACCACGTAAGTCAAGGATTACACACGCTATATTTTTACTATATCAAATGAAATTCATAATGACCAGTTTTCTAACTTATACCAAATAAACCTAAATTCTCAAGCCAAATTTAACCCTTGAAACTATAACGGAATAATATATTATAAAGTTTCTAACTTATATAATGAATGTTTAAGAAAAACCAATTACAGAAAAATATAAATATTTACATGATAAATAATAATAAAGATCAACAAATAATTTGTAATGAAAAACTATGAAGTAGAACATATTTTTATAATAATAAATTTTAAAGATATAGGTAGTCCTTGATTATATACAGTACGATTTAAAATATAAATTTCTTATATTACAATTATGAACATAATTTTATTATTATAAATAAAGCAATGTGATGTATGTATGTATGTATGTATGTATGTATGTATGTATGTATGTATGTATGTATGTAACCCATTAAGTTCCTGTTATCTTTCCTGCAATTGAAGTGAAATATTTAATATATATATTATTTGAATGTGTATATATGTGTTTGACAAATAAAAAGTTTAATTAAGAAATGATGGAATAATGATTAGGTATGAAATTTGGATGTATATATAATTATTTTAAAATTTTTAGGAAAATAGAAAAAGTAGGGATCATACTAGTAGACTTAATAAAGAGATGAAACAAGATAAGGATTAGTTGAGTATATAGTAGATTATTATATACTCAACTATAGAGAAAAAACATGAATGGAGCTTAAATATATGAGGATAGAGAATTTGTTCTACTGGCTTAGAAATGACAAACAATATATTGATAAGGGAATACAGGCAGTGTATATTAACTTCTCCTTACTAATAACGTCCTAAAGAGATAAACAGTACACTGCATATATAGTGAATAATTTTATAACAAAGCTTAACGAATGTGTTTAGCAGATATTACATATGATAAGACTATATGGGTTAGGCATGCATATTATAAAGCATAATATTAAGGTTGCATATACAGTACTATTGCAGAAACCTTATAATATATATTAAAAAAAAATGCATATTCAAATACTTAGCAATAACACATACTGCACTCCTCTACTTTGGCATTGATGACTGGGATAATATACGATTTATGATATATTATTTGTTTTTAAAATTGAATATATTGCACAATTATTTTTTGTTATTGTTTGAAGATGATACGTGTAATGTTTTCGAATGTTAAGAATATTTTATGTTTTATTAATTACCGTATTTGCTGGCGTATAAGACGCACCCTATGTGTGCGCGCGCGCGCGCGCGCGCAGGTGGCAAAGTCAAAGACTAGATCCATACTTACATAAGATTAATTTTAATTAATGAGCCCACCCTGAACCCATACCCCTCCTGAAAAACTGGAGATGTGGAATTCAAAATTGAATCCAGAACTAAGATAAGTGACTGCATTGCCAAGTAATTTATGTGCTTATTCTTTAATATAAGTGTTTATCATTACATCTTTGTGACATGTTACAGTGTGTTTATTGTTACTGCATAAGCTATGCTTCAAAATGTTTAAATTTGATTAACAAGGTTTTTCTAAGATAAGTGACTGCATTGCCAAGTAATTTATGTGCTAATATTTTAATATAACTGTTTATCATTACATCTTTGTGACATGTTACAGTGTTTATTGTTACTGCATAAGCTATGCTTCAAAATGTTTAAATTTGATTAACAAGGTTTTGCATAATGATCCACTTAACATAAGTTGGGACTGCCTGTAATCCAGGGACGTAACTACGAGTGGACCCGGGTGAGCCATGGCCCATGCATTGAAAGTTCTGGCCTACCCTGAATATACAGGTAGGCCTCAATTAGTGCAAATAATAGGTTCCACGAATTTCTCGCACTATTCGAAGTATTAACTATACGTAAAATATGGTAATTGGTTCTTGCTTTGTGAAATTCCAGTCATTAGCAACCTCACGATGAATAACCACAATACTAACTGTTTAAGAAATATTTATTTTCATATTTTATGTTGTTGTTAGTCATCTAAATTAATAACTTACCAGGAATTGCATCTCATACCATCATCAAACCAACTGCCAAATCGAAAGTGGAAGTTGAGCGCTGCTTTTATGTCGCTCAATCACATCTGTTTTTTGCTCTAGCGTAATCACTAACCTCTTCTTTTTTCATTTCCTGTTTTATAATCAAAAATGTTCTTCCTTTCATCCATTTCGATACTTTTTAAAAGAGAAAATTCTGTACTATACTGTAGTTCTTCGTTTTATCCATTTCGATACTTTTTAAAAGAGAAAATTCTGTACTATACTGTAAGTATACGATAACAAAGCTGAATAATAGTAATGTTAAATAGCTAACGGCAAAAAGCCCATCTTTCTAATGTTTCACCCCTTCAAAGTGAAGTGATTGTTCTTGGACTGCTCCTCGTCCGGTTTTACTAACTGAAAATTAATATTAATTATTGTTCTTGGACTGCTTCTAGTCCGGTTTTACTAACTGAAAATTAATATTAATTTGTTAATTGATATCAAAAAAGGGGACAGACATTTGTTAGTAAGACTAGTCTATGCTTACAAATCGCATTAATCGAATATTTGCTCGCAATAACTGAAAAACGGTATCATTTTTATAAGTCGCACTAATCGAATATCAAATGGTATCATTTTTATAAGTCGCACTAATTGAATATCACATTATTCGAACTCGCACTAATCGAGGCCTACCAGTATAACCCAAAATGTAAAATTGAAAACCGCAAAAGTTCAACTCCATATAACCCAAGATGCTTTGAGTTTTGTAAAAATGAAAATTTACAACCGAATACATTTAACACCTCATATTCCAAGGCCACCTCATCTTGCCTTGTATTCCATAAAAATGAAAATAAAAAACCACAAGTATAATTTATGCCTTGTATTCCGTAAAAATGATAATAAAAAACCACAAGCATAATTTACCCCACATAATTTCACGCTAATAGCGTATAAAAAATTTTTATTTACAAGCTGTGAAAAAATGCATCCTTTGCACATTTTACATGCAGGACTTAATTAATGCGATTAGCTGCAAAGAATAAATAAAGTTTCAAAATACTGATAAATATAAGTATTTATTTATAAAGTTTCAAAATACTGATAAATATAAATATTTATTTGATATCACCAATACAAAATTATGAGGTCATTTTTACTTAATGATGCAAAATGATCAATTACTTTGTCCAAATCAAGAGCTTTTGTGATTTTTCTCTCGATGAACATGATTGCTAAATTGCTTAACCTGATTATCAAGATTTCTGTTACATAAATACAATTTAATAAAGAACATACGGGAGAATGTTCTTTCACATCGGTGTGGTCCATCCTTGGCCCATCCAAAAAAAATCCTGGTTACGTCACTGCTGTAATCTATATTCAATGATGATTTTAGGAAGTACAAATGCCTCTAAGGTAAATCCTGGTTATGTCACTGCTGTAATCTATATTCAATGATGATTTTAGGAAGTACAAATGCCTCTAAGGTATTTTTTTTCTTTCAAATTTATATAATTAAAATATTTTTTGCATATTTTTCTTATCCCTTTTCATGCAAAACATTTTTCTTTTTTAAAATACAATATAAATAAATGTACATAAAAGCTATCATTTAGTAACAGTACAATAATAAGAAATTGCTCCTGAGAATTTTATATATAAATTGTTCACTTATAAAAAAAATATAACAAAAGCAAAAATTTAGAAAGTTAATGCCAATAGTAAATATAGATTATGTAATGATAAGGATTAAACTGTTGAACAATTTGATTAATGAATGTAGTAACAATGCTCAAACAGATTACAGAAAAAGGATAACAAAGTAGCAAAAATGATACATTGAAGTATCTATCAAAAATTTGGATCAGAAGTTACTAGAATTGATGGACCACAAAATTAAAAAAACCTTACCATCAAAATTTTATGGGATTTCAGAATTCAAACAGAAGGATCACAGAAGAGCTGGATCACAGAAGAGGAGACACGCACATTAGTCCTGCCAGAAATGCCCTACACCACCACAGAATTGATGGACCACAAAATTAAAAAAACCGTACCATCAAAATTTTATGGGATTTCAGAATTCAAACATATCAGCAACTTACACATCTCCCCTGATATAACAATAATAGAACAAAATAAAGTTACAATAATAGCTATTGGAATACCAGGGGATACTGAAATTGAGGAAAAAGAATTTGAAAAAACTTGAAATATTTTGATCTATATAAATTACCTGATTTTGGAACAAACAAGCTAAAATTATACCAATTATAATTGAAGTTCTTGGTGCTATCTCAAAAGGATTTGTGAACAATTTTTAGAATTTGGAAACAACAGATGTCACATCAACCTACGAAAAATGACATTACTTGTCATTTCATACATAAGATGATATATTTGAACAATTTCTAAGTTCTTGGTTAGAGCTCTCAAACTGCCACAAAGACCAATCAAAGATATATTTCTGATAGCTTTTTATATCAACTTTGGTTATGAAATGTATTTTGTTATACAAATAATAATAATAATAATAATAATAACACCACACAGTACATTACAAAGCATTAAAACTCAGGTAGCACAACAAATTACAGTACATTACAAAGCATTAAAACTCAGGTAGCACAACAAATATCACAACATGAAACTGTTCACAACACACAAATAGAACACGATGTGGAACAGACACCGGAATAACATACATTGATGACAACACACAGCCCATTAACAACACTGACACAGACCTAATAAATAAACTCTCACTGATACACGGAGGAAACATTAACCAAATTCACAATGAAATCCCATGCAACGTCCATGCATTCCTAAATTGTTCAACTCAACAGTTGAACAATACACTACATTGTATGAACACACACATTCTACCTAAACTTATCGTTAGCAAGATTGACAAGAACGTGTGCAGATAAATTGGCGCAACCATTATTAGAATCGCAATTATCGAGGTATTCCTGTATTGCTTTAATCTTTTAAATTATTTTCATGTAGAAAACAGATAAGATTAGGAACTATCAAAATCATTGATATATGATTAGAATATGATAATGAATACATGTAATTCATAATTTTTTATTGTAATTTGAATTGTCATAATTTCGAAAATTATATCTATATGTCCGAAATTACAGTACCTTTAAAAGATACAATTTCTTTCTAGCACTTATGTAGAATACAAAAAGTTTTATTACAGTTATTATAAAGTCACAGAAACGTTTTCAGTCTATTGGACCCTCATCAGCTGTACATGTATTACATACATATACTATGTAAGACTTTAATAACATTTAAGAATTAAACAGAAAATTTTTCTGTTTAATTCTTAAATGTTATTAAGAATTAAACAGAATTATAGTATATTAAATATAGTATATAAAAATATACAGAAACAGTATATTTTAAAAATATACTTTTTATTATTTTAAAAAGTATATTTTTAAAATAATAATGATACACAAATATATTCTTTGTATAAGTATCACAAAAATGGCTACATACGTTAGCAAGATTGACAAGAACGTGTGCAGATAAATTGGCGCAACCATTATTCTTGTCCCATGTGATGGTGAGAGAAATATGTTTGTACAAGAATCAATCTTGCTTGAACGTGAATAATCATTTTAAATCAAAGTAATTTTTATTAATTATTAATGATTATCTAATGTTATCATTAATAATTTCATTACATTAATTAATAATTATATAATTATGGTGCCATAAAGTTAAATTTACCTTTAGATACTTTTCAATTTTTATATGGCCCACTTCATCCTGAAAATTGTTTATCTGGCCCATGGCAGAAAATAGTTGCCCACCCCTGCTGTAAATAGATATTAGATTCTCAATCATCAAGACTCAGAATATTCAGCAAATTTTTCAAAAAAAATACTTTACTGTAATATTATATATATATATTAAATGAACATTGATTATTCTTTGTAATAAGGAAATATATATCTTGTCTCTTCCAATATTTTAATTTTTTACTTGGATAAAATATTAGATAAAAATGGCCAGATGGCCACATCAATCATTATTATTTTTTCCTAAAATTAGCAGTTAAAGAATGCATTTTCATTGCAATCAGTTTCAGAAAATAAGTTGCATTGAAACAAAACAATTAAAGAAGTGTTGTATATCACCTTTATATCTATTATTGCAAAACAATTGATAGCAACTATTGTAAATATAAATTTCAATTATGAATAATTATTGTTATAAATACAAATTTAAAATGTGAAACATTGTATTGAAGACTCCTATAGTTACTGAATTTTCAATTTATATGATATTAATCTTGCTTATAATAAGTAATTTAACTATTTGAATAATTCTATAATGACTGCTTGTTATATAATTTTATGATTTTTTTTGTATGAATTATTATCAAAATCTCATTATCTATATTTGATTTCTGTAATTAATATTTTATATAATTTATAATTTTTTATTACAGTTATTAAGTTTCCGAGATCCAGAGGTTCAGAAATTAGCCTTTGATTGTTTAATAACTTTTGGACATAAACATTTGAAACTTTACAGGTAAAAAAATTCATCTAATAATAACTTTCACAAATGATGTGAAAGTTATTATTAGAAGATTAGTTCTTTATTAGTTGAATAAAGAATTTTTTAGTAAGCACTGGAAAAAGTACTTAAATCTTATATTATTTTCAATAATTCATCTAATAAATATATTTTTATATTAGATTTATAAACTTTTAATAAGATTTAATTTTTTATAATAAAATAGTATTTTTGTTATGTTTATTAAATTTATATTTTAAATAATATGGGTTACAATTTCAAAAAGTTTAAAACATTTTGATGGTTTAACCATATTACTTAAAGTTCTATTCCAGATTTATATTTCAATTTGAATTATATAATGGTTGAATGACTGGTTGAAACCTGTCTGGTTATATTTGTAATTATATAAATAGGAAATAATGATAAATAATATATTGTTAAACAAATCAATATATCTCATGTAATGCATGAATTTTTAATGTTTTTCATAAAACTTTTCAGTTTCTTATCTCATCAACATATATACAAAATTTAAACTTTCTTTTAAAAGTCATATATATTAGAGAACATATCTAATATTATCTATCCATTTTTAATTCTCATTTATTTTAAACACAGTTGTTGATCATCGAAAATTTGAGCTTTACTAAATACTTTTTAGTCAAGTTATCATGATAAAAACAACATAACATGTAAAGATGGGAATAGCTCTCTAAATATTAACACGTTGCTGCTTGACTGAAATGAAGTATCCACTCCTGGCCGGGCTAAATCCAGCCACGGGCCCTCCATGGCACTAGCCAGGCAATGCATAGATAATCAGAATAGACCTGTGTTTTTCAATCTATTTATTGTTTTACATATATTTAGTGTGATTATTTTTTGATTGAAGATGAATTTATCATTTTTTCTTAAAATCAAAAAGTTTTATTTCATATAATGGAATAGAAATTAATCTTGTACTATAATTCATCAATTTGTAATTAATTATCAAAAAAGCAGATATTGGCAGTTAACCTAAACTGTAACAGCAAAAAGTGAAGAATTCTCTAATTTTTAAAAATTTTTAAGTATTTTATTATAACTGTAACTAATCATATTTTACTAATAATGTAATAAACCCTAAATAATAAACAAACTAATATTCATTAAATGCACATTAAATTAAATTTTATAAAAATTTCATGTATTCTAAAATATCTTATTGTTTATTATTCTTTAGAAAAAAAAATGATAAAAATCAAATTTTTGATACTAAAGAAAGAAACACTTTAAACTGTAACAAAAATGACAGTGCCACATGTAAGGATAGACCAATTTGAAAAATGCACAAGAAACTTGATAAATACAGTTTAAATAAAGCCATATGACATACATTGCTGGATAACAGCAGAAAACTTTAACAATTAGTATGGTATTCAGACACAAGAACCAATATGCTAAAGAGTTGAGTTTTCATTATCATTACTATTATTATGTATGGATTTTTATGATAATATAAAAATACAGAATAAATTATCAGATTTGATAATGACATACAATGAAATACCAACAGAAAATGAATTTAAAAAAAAAAAAATACTTACTATATTTATATTTGGTTTATCTATCTTGTTAATCGCTACAATTATGGGAACTGAAATATAAGAAAATGTAAAATATATCATCATCAACAATACATATAACAGAATATATTACAGATAGTCCTTGACTTATGATAGGATTCAATTTTCAATTACACTGTTATAAATTGGAATAGTCAGAAATCAAATATTCCCAAAATTTATGGAATTCTCACTACTAATATTTACTAGGACACTATACATTATCTTAATAAACATAACAAACACAAAACTACTAGAACCTAACACAAAAAGACAATTTCCATATATCATAATCCAGGTACCCCAAATGTGGAGCAATATAAAGTATTTTACCCGTGGGGAGGACGGTTAAGTTCAACCTGGTATAGGTGCCATTCTAAGACCAAAAAATTGTAAAATCTCTCTCTTACCTTCTTTAATATTCTAAGACCAAAAAATTGTAAAATCTCTCTCTTACCTTCTTTAATAATGTTTGATTTGTTTACGTTGTCTTCAAGTTCATTTTAATCAGGAAAAATTACTGTTCTTCAGACGAAAAAATTTCCAAAAAATTGTAAAATCTCTCTCTTACCTTCTTTAATAAATCTTTGACATCAAAATATTGTAAAATCTCTCTCTTACCTTCTTTAATAAATCTTTGATGTTTAAGTTGTCTCCAAGTTCATTTTAATCGGGAAAAACTACTGTTCTCTCATCCGTTAAATCTCTCTCTAACCTTCTTTAATAAATCTTTGATTTGTTTTACGTTTCGAGTTCATTTTAATCGGGAAAAACTACTATTCTTCCATCCTTAAGGTGGTGAGTTCATTTTAATCAGGAAAAACTATTGTTCTTCCATCCTTACCCATAAGGTTCATTTTAATCAGGAAAAACTGCTGTTGTTCCATCTTTAAACTCAAATTCATTTTAATCGGGAAAAATTACTGTTCTTCCATCCTTACCCATATGGTTCATTTTAATCAGGAAAAACTACTGTTCTTCCATCCTTACCCATATTATCTTCTTTAATAAATCTTTGATTTGTACTTTCTTTAATAAATCTTTGATTTGTTTTAAGTTGTCTCCGAGTTCATTTCTAACCTTTAATAAATCTTTGATTTGTTTTACGTTGTCTCCGAGTTCATTTTATGGGAAAAATTACTGTTCTCCCATCCTTACCCATAAGTCCACCGACGTTTGACTTACTCATAGGTCCACCAACATACAAGGCCTAAGCATATCATTCCTTATTGTTCTTCCATCCTTACCCATAAGTCCATGAATGTGCAAGGCTTAAGCCTGTCATTCTATTAGGTTAGTTAAGTCAAAATATCCTCATGGAATATTTTTATCTGGAGTGACCACTAATAGAGCCACCATCATCACAGGCTGACTAACACCCATGATGGAGTCAACTGGAAGGATGGGTTTCAATGGGCAGGGCCCAGATTCCTCCTGAAAAATTGGAGGAGTGGGAACCCCGGATCCTCCAGAGTGTTAAGCGACAACTTTACCATGCAGCCATCAAGCTGATTTCTTATTACGTCAATCCATGGGTCCCACAGTTTGTTCTGTGAAGTGTTCATTATCATGAACATGTGTTCGTTAACCGAACATAAAAATCTTTCAAAAAAAGTGTTCGTTATCCAAACTGTTTGTTAACCGATCACCCACTGTATTTGAAAATGTAACCATAGAACATTGTTTAAATAAATTGAAAATAAACTGAGTCTCTTATTCATCATCATCGGTTCATTCAACTTAATTTTGTAATTAAAAATATATATACTTTTTAACTATAATCATTATATGAATTTTGATTTGAAATTTTGAAAATTTAGTGTAAATATTGTGTAATTCCTATGAAATTTTTTGATGACATCACCATCATAAGCATTGAGTGATCATAAGTTGAGATGGTTGTAAATCAATGACTACCTGTATAGTTATTGTATATAACATTAAATATATGCAAATTAATTAGTACAATTAATGTTTAACATCTTTTAAAAGTTTGGAAACAGGAATTTGGCAATTTTATTTATGAAAAAAAATTTAAAATTTTTTTAAATAAAGGGGTTCCTAGATTCATGTAAGACTAGTATTCCTGGAATATCTTTTATCTGTCAATTTAATAACAAATTTTAAAATAAATTTTTAAAAATTTATTTTAACATTTATTTATTCATATATATATGTACATTATATGAATTTTGATTTGAAATTTTGAAAATTTAGTGTAAATATTGTGTAATTCCTCATTATAAAAAATTCATAAACATAATACTAAACAAGATGAAAGTCAGATAAACAAATTTGGAATCCCTATAAACAATATCTTGTTAAAATATATAGAACACTATTATAATAGTCAATGTTATTGCTGATATATATACACATACAATATATCAACAAGGCAAGTATCACGTAGCAATTATTACAAATACAATGCACATTTACAGTAATTAATCATAATATGATAATAATTATGACATATAATAACTTTACTATTGAAAATTAATTATCAGCAATAACATTGACTATTATAATAGTGTTCTATATATTTTAACAAGATATTGTTTACATAGTCTTGCATTTTGACCTATATGTTCATTTTCCAATAAAGAATCTGTCCAATTTCGATTGCTTTTTCTTCTCCTTCAGTATTTTTCGGAAGAAATTAATAGCATTGTCGTGGTATACAGATCCCCAAGCCTGACGTAACTACGGGTGGGCCATGGCCCATGCATTGAAAGTTCTGGCCCATATGCTGGCCCACCCTGAATATATAACCCGAAACGTAAAATTGAAAATCGCAAGAGTTCAACTCCACATAACCTAAGACTCCACAACCGAATACATTAAACACCTCATAATCCAAGATGCTTTGTATTCCGTAAAAATGAAAATAAAAAACCACAAGCATAATTTAAGCCCACATAATTTCACGCTAATAGCGATAAAAAATTTTTATTTAAAGGTTGCGAAAAATGTTTTTTGCACATTTTACGCAGCACTTAATTAATGCGATTAGCTGGAAAGAATAAATAAAGTTTCAAAATACTGGTAAATATAAGTATTTATTTGATATCAGCTCAATACAAAATTATGCGGTGATTTTTACTTAATGATGCAAAACGATCGTTCTCTATCAGAGGCAATGACTACTGCAAATATTCTTACTGGTACCCAGGTGCCTCGTCATGGAGAATAAGTATAAAAAACTTTTGTGATCAATTTCGCAAAATTTTACAGTTTTTTGATATGTTGTTATAGTAATATGTATTTAGATATAGTAAATAAGAAATGTCAAAAAGCTACAGGGAAAAATCTTTATATCATCATAAAATATTTTTGAATTAAAAATCAAAAAGGTACTCTGGTACTCTCTCGTGGGGAAGACGGTTAATAGGCTTGGGGATCTCTACCATGACAATGCCATTAATCACTTCCGAAAAATCCTGAAGGAGAGAAAAAAGCAATCAATATTGGACAGATTCTTTATCAGAAAATAAACATATAAATGAAAATGCAAGATTATGTATGTATATATTATTGTTATTACATATAAATAAATGTAATAAGAAATTATATAATTTTTTATTTATGTTTTTTTGGGTCTCTGGAACGAATTAATTAAATTCCTATAAAAACCTATGATAAATCGATGATCGGTTAATGAACAATTTGGATAACTAACATTGTCTTGGAATGGATTATGTTCGTTAACTGATCGCCCACTGTAGTTTTGGTCCAGCTATAAACAGAGATAAGCCAATGAAATGGCCACTGAATGTTTTAAAATTTATGAAGTACTAAATTTCAAATACATAAATAAATTATATAGGTAGAATGGAATTGTAGTAATAAAAAATTTTGTTTTTTTTATTGCTCAATTATAGTTATAATGCTTTTGTTTTAATCTTCAGATTTTTGAATTATTGAAAAAAATGCATAACAATTAAGGCCGTGCGGTAGATTTTTCTCAGTATGAGGCAAGTCTTCAAAATGCCGCCCCTTAAATTTTTTTTTTTTAAATAACTTTCGTTTGTGATTTAAAAAAAACTGCACAAAATGTATGAATACTATTTTTATTTTGACAATATAAACTATTTTAAAATAATGATATCAACTACAACAATCTACTACAGTTTTTCCTTTTACCTTTAACTTTAGCAAATTCCTTAATTAGAGATGTATAGATTAGAGTGGCAGTCAATATAGATTCAATCATATTTCTAAGTTTTGTTTGGCTTATTGAACTTCTTAAGTAATGTTTTATTAATTTTAATTTGGAAAAACTTCTTTAGAGAGATAGGGACTATAGAGATAGGGAGGGTTAATAAAATTCTGAGCTATAATAGTATTCAGATACAAAGTAATTAAGTTATTTTAGCACAAATAATTTAAAACATCCAAAGATTTCATACAATATGGTAGCATTCAGGATACTTCATGTAAATTTTGTATCTGTTATCGCCCTATTTCTGCCCCCTTTTTGCCTAAAATTTTATCCCACATACACAACCTGTTTGTTTTTACCATTCTCCTGATACTCGGGTTTAAATTATAATTTACACTTGTTTTTAGAGATGTCCCATTCTCTGTTAGGTTCTCTGCTAACGCTCACTTTTTCTGTGCAGCTGAAGAAGAGCAGACCAACCCGAAAGCGCTCCTGCATTTTTAATTTTATTTTAAGGTCCTATTAGCTAGTTCAGATTTTGTTTTATTTTGATTTACTGATTTAAGCACAGCATAGCCACTTGTCACTTCTCGAGACAAACTAACATTAAAATCAAATATTGTCAATTATTGTAAGCTCAAAGCAGAACTATCAATATAGATCAATATAGAAAAGTGTTGCATAAAGATTTTTAATTATTGAATGGTTCAAATTGTATTTTGATTTCACTGCTTATGCCTCCTCCTTACAATGCTGCCTGAGACGGCCACCACTCTGCCTCATAGCACCGCACGGCCCTGATAACAATTACTGTTTTATTGTTACTATATATTCTGACCAAGCATGATACTTGTCAGTTACTATGTTCAGTCTGGAATTTTTAATTATTATTTCTATTTATAGATACTTAAGCACAATAGAACAATAATTATTATGCCTTAAAAAGGTAATAATTTCCAGTTTAGAGATTATTTTAAGTAAAATAATAAAGCAAATTCTAGAATAAAACTTTTAAGTAATTGTTTAATGAATTTAGAGTAAACTAATGATAAATAAAAAGCTTTTTGATTAAATTTAAAGTTCTAAAAATATTATCTAAATTATAAATTATAATCTTAATTAAGCCTCAGTATAAATCAATCTCAGAAAAACTTTCTAAAAATAATATTGAATAAGACAAAGAGTCAAATAAATGAATCTGAAATATTTGAATCAGAGGCATATCAATAATTATATTTTTGAAATGAAGAAAACTTCTAAATTATAACAAATTTTTCTGTAAGATTTGCTCATATTTGAATGAAGGATCATTTAATTGGTTATTGCAAAAAATTTCTAATAGTGAGCATGTGATAAGTTTTTTAAATCTCAAAATTCTTTAATTTTTTTTAAATTCATTGAAAGGAAAGTTAATATTTTGTTTTTAATTAATTTTTTCTGGCTAGCAAAAATTTTAAAAGATTTGATCTTATATATAATCTATTAAATATAACTTTGTCTAGCATATTTAATGAAAGTTATCTGGTTAACTATCATATACAGTGGTGCTTGGTTAATGATGGTAATCTATTCTAGGATTATCATTGTTATCCAAGATGTGATTCCCCATAAGATTTAACTGAAAATTGATTAATTTATTCCAACTCCTTCCCACAACTACAGTAAATATTAAAAATGCAGATAAAACTCATTTAAAATGCCCTAAAAATTTCAAAAATATCATTTATTTATTATATTTGTGTAGGGGTCGGCGAAAACCCCCCTCTATGTGTCGTCTTTAAGACGAAGAATGTGATGACGCTGTTGAAATAACAGGATGTAATTGATATCATTATTGTCTCTTTCGAGGTAATAAATTTAAGATAGTTTATTCAGATGTCTTTGTAAGTAAAGTCCAAGTATTTCTGTAGCTTTCTATCCATTATGTTTATTACGAAAATGTACAATGTGAAAAAAAGAATATTGGTAGAAACCAATCTACAAATTAAGGCATTTCTATTTAAAACCTCATATTTTGAATCGATCCACGTCGTAAATCGAGGACTATTTCTATTTATTTTATTATATTTCTTAATGATTAAAAAAAGTTCTCAATGGCATTATTTCAGTTACATAAATAATTTACTTTATATATTTCAATTTTTCGCGCAAAATTTACCGAAAAATTTAAAGATTTATCTATAGATTTCATACATATTTCTTATTGATCTAAGTTTAATCAATTTCAAGTTATTTCTTTTATTTTTTTCACGTGTTTAGTAAACAATACAATAGGAAAGAAATTACAATTATAGGAATTTTAAATATAAAGAATATAACAAAAAATGCGACATTCGTTGATTTTAATCAAATCAACGAATGTCGCATTTTTTGTTATATTCTTTATATTTAAAATTCCTATAATTGTAATTTCTTTCCTATTGTATTGTTTACTAAACACGTGAAAAAAATAAAAGAAATAACTTGAAATTGATTAAACTTAGATCAATAAGAAATATGTATGAAATCTATAGATAAATCTTTAAATTTTTCGGTAAATTTTGCGCGAAAAATTGAAATATATAAAGTAAATTATTTATGTAACTGAAATAATGCCATTGAGAACTTTTTTTAATCATTAAGAAATATAATAAAATAAATAGAAATAGTCCTCGATTTACGACGTGGATCGATTCAAAATATGAGGTTTTAAATAGAAATGCCTTAATTTGTAGATTGGTTTCTACCAATATTCTTTTTTTCACATTGTACATTTTCGTAATAAACATAATGGATAGAAAGCTACAGAAATAAGTCAGAAAAAAACAGGTTTTCGTTATATCTATATGAAATCGCGTCGCTTTCCACTCGTTAAATAGTATACTAAACAGGGGGCATTTCATATTCAACGGCGTAGCTGAAAACTGAGAGGCCTCCCGCAAAAATGTCGATGGAGGCCTTTTGAATGGAAATTTAACGAAACTGAATATAACTGTATTAATTTTCTATTTGCCATATTTATAAAAATAAACTATTTAGAGTAAATTAACAGAAACCATCAAAACATATAATGGTTATAGCATCATCACACTTTTCATAATTTAAATCATTAAAACTTATTTAACCAAAATCATATTTATAAAAATAAACTATTTAGAGTAAATTAATAGAAACCATCAAAACATATTATGGTTATAGCATCATCACACTTTTCATAATTTAAATCATTAAAACTTATTTAACCAAAGCGTCTAATCTGAACTGCTCGGAGGTTGCAAGACCTGTTGTTTTTCGCATTTCCATTTCCTTCCGCCCGGAATTCCACATTTGCTGCAAAAAAAAATTAACATTAATAAAATGAATTATTCATGAAAACAGTTTTTAAGTCAATTTTAACCAAAAGGACAATTGGGCTCACTTTGGAGTTTTTTGCCAAATGAACCCGTAAACTCTGATTAGCAGCTTATAGATTCAACGATTATTATACAGGTGAGATTTGATTTTGCCTTTTGATGGTGAATGAACAGGGACATGCACTCACTGATTTATTGTCTATGTAAACCAATACATAAAAAATAAATGCATAAATATTCATTTTCATCATAAAATGCACAGTATACTACAAGGAAAAAAATTTTAAAATAAAGCACAGTATACTACAAGGAAAAAAATATACGGAAAATGTAAATAGCTGCTATGATTAGTCAAACATACCTGAGCTACGTCGTGTGGCTGTTCTCTATTTGACAATATCTTCCCATGCATGGATGAGTGAGATCGGAAAATAATGGGATTTAGTCAGATAGAAATTCAAAGCCTGTGTCATTAATCAAGAGATTTTTTTCTTACAGCTACTCGTTGTTATCCAAGTACGTCATTAATCAAGGCACCACTGTATTTTACAACTGAACAAATAATCATATATGATGGGAAATTTACTTACCATCAGCTTCTTTAGCATACTTTATAGATTCAATTGTTTGTTCCATAACTCCATCATCTGCTGCTACTACCAAAACAACAATATCTGTAACATTTGCACCTCTTGCTCTCATAGCTGAAAATGCTGCATGACCAGGTGTATCCAAAAATGTAATATTTTCTTTATTTGGCAAATTAACTAAACAAATGAGATTTAAATAACTTTTAATTTATTGTTATTTAAAATATATTAATTTTATTAAAATATAGACACTACAATTTATATAAACTCTATATATATAAATTCATGTTAATGTTTTAAAAATTGTGACATGCAATATAGTTTCCAATCTATACACACATAAAATGCTTATAAACCTTGTTTGTATGTACAGTCTGGTCCATAAAGTTTTGCCTGCAGGTCAAAGTTGTTCGGCTTCCTTACACTACTTCAATCCAATGCGATTACTTTTTCCAGGCGTCTATTCGAACA
>AYEL01084942.1:0-66808 GCA_000484575.1 Olivierus martensii
ATCAGAAAGCTAAAAGCACTATTAGCAAGGAGATATTTATTGATATAAAACGTTTTCGGACCCTTTCTCGGTCCCTCTTAAAATGTTCTGTTGTTAAAATGTTCTGTTGTTACGATATTAATCTTTAATTTTTTGAAAAATTGTTAGAATTATTAATTTTTAAATTTTTTAATTTTTTAATTTTAATTTATAACTTTTAAGAATGTTCGAATTATTAGAATACTAAATAACTGAAAGCGTTTCTTATATTATTCTAAAATGTTCTTGTGTTCTTAATGTAAACAAAGCTGTATACTGAAGAGGGACCGAGAAAGGGTCCGAAAACGTGTTATATCAATAAATATCTCCTTGCTAATAGTGCTTTTAGCTTTCTGATTTACAAGTAAGGCAAGTGGTTTTATATGAATGATTATAAAATTAGTATTATTATATTTTGAAATACAATGATAATACTTTAAAAGCAATTAAATGTTTAATTTGATATTTAAAAAAATAAATTCCTATAAATTTAATGCATTATTATTATTATTATTTTTATTTCTAGATATCATTCATTGTTGGTTAAATGCCATCCACTGGATCTGACTCTCTCTCCTTTGCATCAAGTGATGAAACTTTACAGTTCTCCAAATGTAAAACAAGTTGTAATTCAGTTCATTACTGATATGTTAGTTGAATTATTGACTGCTGAACTTTCAGAAATGGAACAAATTGAATCTTCATTTATAGTAAATAATTGTAATATAGACTCAGAATCTAATAATTTCATTGGTAAGATTTATGGCATTCCTTATTAAACAGTTTTTGTTTTAAATATAAATAGAATCTTAATAATTTACTATATTTGAAACTGATATTCTGGATCTTAAAGTTTGCATATTTTATGACTATAATTTTTTAAATTATATGTAAATGTTTTAAATGCCTTTAGTTTTTTGCAAAAGTGATGATTGGAGAAGAATTGGGTTTAATATGCATATGATTGTGAACTGATGAAAGATTATGGAATGTGAAACATGATTTCAAGAATGGAAAAGATGTATGGACCAGATTTTCTGAATGCATATGATTGTGGAAAAGTATATCCATATGAGGAAGAGTATATTTTGTGCATTTGTGAATCTTGAAAACACATATGATTGAGCTAATAGAATTATAGTTGTGCTCAAAAAAATTGTATTATGTAAATTTCATAGTGTTTTCTCAAAAACTGTCATTATTTATTTTCAGTAGACTGAACAGTAGTAGTAAATAAAAATGTATATACTGTATATCAAACTTATGGTACCACAATTTATTTTCTTATAAAATTTTTATGGAAATAGTTAGGAAAGCAATCAAATTATAGTGCTAATTATAAATTTAAAGGTTGTGAAATATATGAAAGAAAACAATAATTCTGTTTCTACTCATTATTTCTGTTCTAATGCAAAACAGATTTAGAAAGAGTAAAAATAAGTTGACTTTATAAAAAATACTAAGAGTAAAAGCAGCTGCAAAATTTTTTTTTCCTAAATTGGAAAAGTATCTAATTGTCTGGATGCCCTAATATCAACAAAATAGATTTGTAAAGATAGTCATATTCATATTCAAGTATTACACTTATTTAAAAATTTCAATATCAGTATTTGCTTATTAAGAATAATGAGATCTGAGCACTATTTCATTTATTATTAAGTATGTAAAGCTGCAGCTATATTTTTCTTATGAGGCATCATTTAAGAAAATTTAGCCATTGTAAGAACACCAACCTCAAAATACAACACTGGTTATATATTGAATACATTTACATGTTTATTAAATATAAACATAATATTTAATATTGAATACATCTATATGTTTATTATATTTAATAAACATTTATATGTTTATTAAATATAATAAACATTTATATGTTTATTAAACATATAAATGTTTAATAAACATATATATGTTTATTATATTTATAGCCATCTATTGGATAATAAACATTTATATATTTATTATATTAATTAATAAACATTTATATGTTTATTATATTTATAGCCATCTATTGGATAATGAAATCACCAGAGCTATGTTACACCATTCAAAAGAATTTATTATAACAGGGAGATTCAATATAAACAATTGACATTGCAATATATAGCCAAATTTAATATTTTATATTCTAATACCTTGAGATACAATACATTCTAGGTCTTCTGAATGGAAAATTAAAGTGTTTGCACCCAATAAGTCTGGTCGAATGTCTTGTGCAATATAGTTTAATTAATATATTGTTCATAGACAATATTATACAGGTATCCTTCCTATAACATGGTAGATAGGTTCCTAAAACACACCATGCTATATGAGACCTGGAGCCAATACAAAAAGAATTACATTCCAAAACCAATTAAAAACAAATAACTTTCTTTAATTCTACATAAGAATCTTAATTTTTATTAAGAATATTAATAACAAAAAACACAAAGAAAGAAAAAATATATATACACGACCTAAAAAACAGTGTACAGTGGATTCCGCTTAATTGGAACACGTTGGGACTTTAACGTACTTTTAATACCAAAGTTCAAAGTTCTTATAGTCCATACAAACACTAAAATCCAAAAGTTCTTATCATCGTCCATTGTCGTTATTCCTGTTGGTCATCATTTTCATCATCATCCTCGATGGGACGAGTTTCGTTTTTATTACATGATTTTGTTATCTCGTTTCTTCTATAACTTTTTAAACTGGTCTTTCTGTCAGTTCTCCTGAGATCTCTCCACTGATTCTCCTCGGACATGGAACCCTTGGTTTTTATTGCGTCTTCAGACACTGAACTCTCCCACGATGAACAAGGAACATGAGAAGTTTCTCACGATTTTAATTAATAGTTCTGCGTTGATATCTTATTTAAATTTAATTAATAATTTGTTTAAATAAAAATTTATATGGTTTAAGTTTTAAAACTGTTTTAACATATTTGTCTTGAGAGTGCTATCCGCGAGTCTTCGGGATCTTACATTTAATTATATACATTGGCATCTTTTTCATTTCTATACAGTGGATTCCACTTAATTGGGACCCATTGGGACTAAGCCATTTTGGCGCAATTAAATGGCTGCCCCAATTAAACAAAGTAATAATAAATTTTAAAATAAAATATGTAATTTGTAGGTAAATAAAAAATAGGTAAAAAAATAATAATTAGGTACCTATTTTAATAGTAGTTATTACCTTTTTACCTACTACTACCTAGTTATTAGCTTTTTACCAATCTCCTCTGATTTCGTATTCAACACTGGGCCACTGATATTCATGCCTCGCCCGCTAATTATAGAAAACCGTTGTTCTAATGCTTCTTCGACTTCTGGATCCTTTCCATCATGCTTTCTTTTAGATGTTCATGAATTTTCTTTCTGTAATGCCCACTCCTCATGCAGTTGATTTTCTTGTTGTAAAGACGCATCTATGGTAGATTTTGGTTTATTTCAGCGAATCTACCATGGCCTAGAATTACTTTCTGTAATGCCCACTCCTCACACAGTTGATTTTCTTGTTGTAGGAACAAGCTATGGTAGATTTTGATTTATTTCAGCAAGTCTACGATGGCTTGTTTTAAATAGCTGTTAATTTTATCCAACAAAGCAATTCTACTTGAAAGTGTAAAATCCTTTCTTGACAGCTTGGCAAAGATTTAAAATTTTAAAATAAAACCACTGACATTCAGGCCTCGCCCACTAATTATAGAAAACCATTGATCTAATGCTTCTTCGACTTCTGGATCCGCATCACGCTTTCTTTTCGATGTTCCTGGAATTTCTTTCTCTAATGCCCACTCCTTGATTTTTCTTATGGACAGTTCCTGGAATTTCTTTCTGTTATGCCCACTTCTTGCACAGTTGCTTTGATCTACCGGAATTTCTTTCTGTAATGCCTATTCCTCACACAGTTTTTCTTGTTGTAGGAGACGTGCTATGGTAGATTTTGATTTATTTCCGGAGTCTGTGATGGCTTGTTTAAATGGCTGGCTTTTAATTTTATCCGGCAAAGCAATTTTACTTGAAAGTGTAAAATCCTTTCTTGACATCTTGGCAAATATTTAAAAATTTTAAATAAAATCAACACTGTAAATGAATATCGCTAGATATCAGCAATGAAATTTTATTTGAAAGTGTAAAATCATTTCTTGGCATCTTGGCAAAGATTAGTTTTTCTTGAAAGTGTAAAATCCTTTCTTGGCATCTTGGCAAAGATTTAAAAAGCAAAGCAATTTTATTCGAAAGTGTAAAATCCTTTCTTGACATCTTGGCCAAGATTTAAAAATTTTAAATGTGCAAAATCATTTCTTAGCATCTTGGCAAAGATTTAAAAATTTTAAATAAAATCAACACTGTCTTGATATCTTGGCAAAGATTTAAAAATTTTAAATAAAATCGACGTGCAAAATCATTTCTTAGCATCTTGGCAAAGATTTAAAAATTTTAAATAAAATCAACACTGTAAATGATGCGCTAAGTACAGTAACGGTAGACTTAGTAGATGCACATTTGCCAGACTCACGATGATAGATAACTGATTCTCATCACGCTATGTTGCTGAATACAGTATTGTTATGTGTTATTTATCAACGATGATATTTACTTATAATTTTACTAAAGAATGGATGTTAGTGCGGCGACTGTGTGTCGACGATGTGTATGTAATAGGACATGAAGAAACGACATGCTCCATTGTGTTAGTCTGTGTTGTCTTGTAGAAAGGTTTAACCTGAAATTACCGGATACAATAAAATGTTGTTATAATTTTTATATCAGGATTTTTTAAGAAGTGATTGTTATAAATTTTATATAAGGATTTTTTTAAGAAAGCACACGATAAGTATTAGTGTACATAGTGTTGCCATACTTTTGAAAAATCCCTAAAATATATCAAAAATTGAAAATTTCTTTTCTGCTACTGTCCCAATTAAGTGTTTAAATTATGTATTAGTTTATTAGTTTGGTTTCCATTCTTTGAGATTTAGCCCAATTATGCGGCTTCCCCAATTAACCAGTGGCCCAATTGAGCAAAATCCATTGTACATAAAAGGAAAAAAAGTATATAGGCTATATAACATTCATTTAATAATTATATCTTCCTTAATGCTGTTTCATTAAATGAGAAACATTTTTTCTTTAATAATATCAATTTCACTTTCTGAACTTTTTTCTGCATTTAAAGTTTGTGTATCTTCTGGTCTTTTTATAAAATCTGTAATTTAACCACTATAACCTGCTACAAGACAATTGTTCCTTAACATATACTCAAAAAAATTTATGAATAAAAAGTTTTTCTCTTTCACATTCCTCTATTGAAGAAGAAAAACTTTTTTATCCAATCTGGAACACAAAATACTCAACTGCTGCCAATTAACTCAGTTTCAAATCAAAATAGAAAATAGATTGCATATCATCCCTCTGATGGCACACTAGCAAAATTGCATTTATGAATAATTTTAGCAAAGTATTTTACAATGATTCCATTTTGTGTGTGTCCCTAGTATGGATTTAAAAAAAATTAATGAAAATGTTTTATGTTGTAGGAGAGTAAATGCAATTTTCTACATGTGTTAAGTAAAACCGTATTGTAGAAGTACCATGTTATATGAGGGTTTCTGCAATTTTCAAATTATGTTAGAGCAAAGCTGTGTTGTAAGAAGCGGTGTTATAGGAGGGATACCTGTATACTTCAGTTAGTGCTTATATAAAATATATTTACCTTGTTTTCTATAAATATAGTTTTTGAATTGTTTTTTCTCTATTGTGAAAGGAAATATAGGAAAACATGGCTTTATTCCATTTTGCTGTCTTAATATTTAAAATTTTTTAATTAATTAATTTAGTTTTTGTTGGCAATTTATTAACGAAATGATGTTAAATGAGGACCCACTGTACGTGTAAATAATACAGTTTTTTGAACACTACCTATAAATAAACATATTATGCTTTAAACTGCTCCAACTTAATTCAAATAAAAATTACTATAAACAAACACTTTTCACAATGTAGATTAATTTTATAATCTACACTGTGAAAATTGCTTGTTTTATAGTGATTTTTACTGCTGTAAATTGTGGAAACTACTGAAAGAGTATATGAATGAAAACTGCTTGGGATGAGATAAGTATACTAACAGTTATCTAAGTATGAGAATGAATGAAGGCATATTAGAACAGTTAGCATCAAGAAAAGGGATGAAGCAAAGATAGATGATGTTTCCATGTCTATTTAATTTATATATGGATATATATATGAGGAAAATATTGTTAGTGTGCTTAATATGTATTAATAATGTAAGTAATGAGAGTGAGAGATTGCTATTTGCTATATGCCAATGAGATTGTTCTCCTCTCTGAGAATGAAAGATATTTTGTTGCTTGGTTGAATAAGATATATAAGAAGAAACAGATGAGAATAAATGTAGAAAAATGAAACTGCTTATGTTTGGAAGTGTAAGGAGCATATCTAATTATGAGGAATAGCTAAATGAAGGATGAATGTGGATCAAATGAATGAGTTTATGTATAACCCTTTCTCAAGCATAAGAGAAATATGTTTGAGAAAGGTTTATATTGATGATGATGTAGTGAGAACAGCAAATGTCAAATTAAATAATTTTCAAGGTTTCCTGCTTAAATAATGGCACAAATAATGAAACAAACACTTTAAGCAAAAAATTTATTTTTAGCTGACTAATAATAACCAGATAATAATGTCTTTGCCTTCCATTAATCAGCTCAGCTGCATTTAAAAAATGTGATATAAACTATCCATGCTACAATGGTATGCAAATAAACATTCCTGTACAACTCAGAATTGATATATAAATACTTACATATTGACATATATATTATACAGTAAAATAAAATTAAAATTTTATTGCTAGATACAGACATATATTCAACACTTTTGTTATATCCATTTTACATTTTTTATAATATATTTATTTTTCTATTGTATTTTTAATACTACATTTAAAATTATATGTATACAATATATCATATCATTCCTCTGCTCCACTTCATATAAAATCCAAAGAATTATTTGGATAACCTGTAATGTATGTTGATTTAGAATGGAAAAACGTGATTGTTAGATGTGACTGAAGTGGATCATAGAAAGTCCTGATTATTATTATTTAGTTAATACAGTGGGTGATTGGTTAACGAACATAATCCGTTCAAAGACAATGTTCGTTATCCAAATTGTTAGTTAACCGATCATTGATTTACCAAAGGTTTTTATGGAAATTTGATTAATTTGTTCTGGAGACCCAAAAAATATAAAAAAAATTTATATAATTTCTTACTACGTTTATTTATATGTAATAACATATAATTTCTTACTAAGTTTATTTATACAGTATATAATAACCCTAATATATACATATATAGTATTGTATTTTAATCTATTATATTTATTTTCCATTAAAGAATCTGTCCAATGTTGATTGCTTTTCTCTCTTCTTCAGAGTTTTTTGGAAGTGATTAATAGTATTGTCATTGTAGAGATCCCAACCCTATTGACTTCGTCCTGGTATGGGTGCATTCTAAGACCAAGATGTTGTAAAATCTCTCTTTTACTTTCTTTAATAAATTGTATTGTAGGAAAGGGGGACTTTCTATAACCCTAGCACTGCAACCACCAATGATCTATTGTGACCCCAACAGGATCATCCCATAAGAAGTCCTGTATTAATCATGAAAGACAGTATCTTCTTCAATGTGACTGTAAAAAGATCTGATGCAGGAAAATGCAACCCAAGAAGATCATACCTTAGCCCTGAAGGGCCACACATTCACACATAATGTGTAGAGGAGTTACATCTCCATCTTGATGTTGGGGATTGCGATCGAGTTTGATACTTTATTTTGTCAGATGGGCAAATTACAAATCTAAATGATTTTATTCATGACATGTGAGTAAGAGCATTCAAAGTCCAAAAGCATTGGAAGATCAGAGAATAACTGACAACTATACTTATATAATTAAATTATAAAATATATATTTAACAAGAAAAGTATATAAACTTAACTAAAAACATTTAACAATACACACATTAAATGATGAAACAAATATAATAATTAGCAAGGAGTCCGATGAACAATTCATTTTAATTATAAACATAACCCCTATCAAGATTGATTTTAACACATGCAGAAATAGCTTAGATTTCTGCCTAAAAATTAATCCCTTGATAATTATAATAGAAATTTTAATAATTGGAAATAATTTAGACTAAATGGCACTACTCTTAGCTTAATTATTAATAATAAAATGTACTCGGAGGAACAACTGCTTAGCTTGAATGCATAAAAAACAAATAAAACTAATAATCTAATTGCATTTTAATGAATCAAATAAACAAAATTTAATACATTAAAAGCAGATATAGTAAAAAAATTTCCAGAAGACACTGAGAAAATATCATTTTACATTCAGTTACTATTAATAATTAATAATAATAATAAAGGTAAAATTCCGTTATAATGAAATTTTCGATATAACTGAATTTATAATGAAGCTGTAATGTGTAGTATTCATACAGTACATACAGTACAGTATTCATAACAAATTTAGTAAAATGGTAAAAAATATGAAATTCTGTTAATAAAATATCAGTAATAATGAAATGAGGCAATGGTCCTACAGATTTTGTTATAACAGAATTTTACCTGTACAATGTTCCTCAGTTATAATGTGGGTTTGTGAAATAGGGATCCAATCTGTTATAACCAAATTATAACTGACTGCTACAGTTATTCTCTAATGTTCTAATATATTTCCAATTTTGCACTTTTGAGCATTATAAAAAGTTCCTTTTGATTATTAAAAATATTAAATGGTTTATCATAACCTTTATGTATTATTAATTTGTTGTTTGCATCATATATTTACATCAAGAGCAATCACAAACATCAGAATTATGTGAAAAATTAAAACAAAAACATAAATTTTGTTCAAAATTGACAAATTATTGTATAAAAAAATTTTTACTTTAAAGATATTTTGAAGTTTATATATATTGTCATCAAAATTATTAATATGAATTCAAATTTATATTAATTTATCATAAATTGTAATGACTAGATATAATCTGTTTATATAAATGAACAGAAATCTTGTGATTTAATCTTATAACCTTGGAGTACTACTAGAAACACCTGTGAACTCATGTAGAGAATCATTAGGAATTATTAAGAGAATATATTATCAAATCTTACATTATAATAATAAAAAAAATTAGATCTATATCAAATTTGTAAAAATAATTTACTAAAATAATAGTATTACAAATATAAAGTTTGGAAATTAATCCAAAATTTCAAGATATATAATATTTTTTATAAGGTGTATTCAAGTATTACATAAGCATATTTTTGATCATTTTAGATTTATTCCTTCTCCATGTAAGCCATACTAAGCAATTTATTGAGCCCTTAAATTATTTAAGATTTTTTTTCTCTACAGTTTAAAAATATGAAAGTATATAACATTTTATAAATTTGTAATTGTTAACATTTAGGAGTTTATTATTAAAAATCAAAAATAAATAAAATAGAAAAATATATGTAGTGCCATATGCATAAATATATTGCATAATGTATACGCATTATGCAATATAATTATTGCATATATAACACAAATGTATACGCCCCAGATTATTCGGATATGTGAAGGCCCATAAGAGCCCTATACAACTGAGGCCCATGGTAGACAAAACGTCTTCTCCATTATATTACCTAAAAAAGAATAGAATAAACATATTACACTGCATGCCAAACATAGGTCATGCATATTATAGAAATAGTTCTAGTGCACAAATTGAACTGTATTTTTAAAATTTTTTAAAATCTTACATAAACATTGATGCAACTTCCCATCCCTATGCAAGAATTTTTTTACTTTTCTCATCCCTTAAATGATTACATAATACTTGGATGTCCCAAACATTATTTCATTATCAATAAATATTGGCTTTCATGAACAGATTTTTATATCATAATTCTGAATAAATTGCTATACTAGATTATCAGTTCAATCATTGCTGTAACTTGTAATTTCTTTTTCTTGATTATGATTTAGCCTAACAGGAAAGAAAAATATCTAAAAGTTATTTATAAAAAACTAAGCAAACATCACTGGTATGAAATTAATGGTTGTTTAAATGCATTCAACATGTGGTTTTGATTTTGAAATATAATACTTCATTAGATTAATTAAACTAACTTTTATCACTATGCAGTAAGCCTATTATATTTCAGTAGGAGGATATTGATTCAATTATAATATAGATGTTGGATGTGACATAACACAGCACAACTATATACAGTGGTTCCTCGCAATTCGACGTCCCGCAATTCAAGATTTGAGTTTTGTGGCTTGGTGCATGCGCGTGCATGGAATTGTGTGATGTCATTTGCTATTTGTCAGTTCTTTTTGGATCCCAATTAAGTGAAATCCACTGTATATATTTTTATGTATAAGAACTTTATTTATACAAAAGATGGCATATTGTTTTATCATATTAAATTGTAAATAGAAAACATAAAATTAGACTATTATGAAAATTAGGGGTGTACCAATTTTTATGAGAAAGGGGGGCACAGACAGTTTGGAAACCATGGCATTAAAATATTAATATATTTATATTTTTATATATAATAAATATATTATATATATTCCTTTAAATGCAAATACAATAAATCCCCAACTTATTCAGTTAATTTGTCCCAAAAATTTCCACATTAATCCAATAATGCTTAAATTCAATTTATATAAATGCATGCACAATAAATAGGAATGACTAAATGAAATTTATGAGCATACTTTAAACATAGATAAGAAAATTAAAGGCTGCAAGTGTTGTTTTTGCAAAAAAATTGTGTAATGATTTTTTTTTAATTTTATGGAAAATCAACATAGATGAACTTGGACATCCATATGTATCTCTGAACTTAAAGTTCTAACTTTAAATATATTACTTAAAGTTCTAACTTTAAACATCTAAGTAGGGAACCTACTATATATTAATTTTTTAAATCAAATAAAAAACAAATCATTAAATTTAAATAGAATAAACTTTGTTTTTGCTTTGTAATATACTGATGATAGAATAATAGCATACTAAACTATTTATGATGATTAATTTCAAAACAATTTTTTATAGGATTCTAGTATTCAAGCAACAGAGGTAAAAACTGAAGAAGAAATGAGATATGAAACAGCTTGTAATAGATTAGTTAATGAAGCAGTTCGCAAGTTAAGTGGAGATAATGTCACAGTAGTCATTGTAGCAGTTCGGAAATGATTATCCCAAACTCCTAAATTTCACTATTCAATAATTTCATCCACATTTGAACATTAATTTACCATTGAAAGTTATGAAGTTGAAATATATTTAATGTTTCTTTTTCTTTCACTTTTATTGTAAAAAATTGCAGAATAAATATCATCTATATATTCAGAAATAATTGTTAAGTAATTTTTATTAAATAAAGTTAATAATAAACATTATCATCCAAAATGCAAATAATAGGTTTTGAAATACTGTCACAAGTTATGCATAAGAATAACTGTTACTGGAATATAATAAAAACCAGACAAAATATGATGATGATGATAAAAACAAGTTATCATATTTGTAAGAAAAAATATAAACCAGTTTTAAAATATGCTGTTTAAAGTAACCTATTTATATTTCTAAAAATAAAACTCAAATACAATATTTGAAAAATTTTATTATTATTCATAGTTTAAACACAGTAGTTTTTTATAGTATTAACTCTAATATAATTTTGCATTTTATAAAATTACAAAGTTAAGACGAAATTAAAAATGATAATTTTGAAGCTATATTGTGCACTTCGCTGCAGTTTCGTTCATGATTTACTGGATACACATCATCGCCTTCTCTTTAATCTGGGTTACTTTCTATTAATATATACTAATATACAGTATTAAGAAGTGCTAGATTAAAAAGAAAAAGTTTTTCGAATAATAAACTGAAAATGTGAAAGTTATTGATTTATTTTGCTGAGTATATTTGAATCCCAACGTGGCACATTTAGCAACTCTAAGATTAATGAGGGTGGAGTCAAAACTATTTTTCTTTATATAGAATGATGAACCTCTTGAGATAAGTTCTGAATGGAAACAATGCGTGACTAGAATAATTGAAAATTACTTAAAATTTTGAACGTTAACCGAAGCGTTGTATCTGCTCAAGAACGAAGAATCGCCCAAACTTCTGACCTAGAAAATATTTTTCGTTTATAAAATAGGTGGAGACATTTTCGGAAAATTATATTGCAACTATATATTAAACTTTTTCCCGAATAGGTCAGATGTAATTGTAGGACTACGAACTAGAATAATTTAATGTTCTATTTAGTATGATTAAAGTCTGAAAAGTTGATGGATGACCGAAATACGAAAACGAATAGAGTATTTTTGTCATCTTAAGTTTTTATATATTGCGTATATTTTATATGAAACCTTTATTATTATACATGCTAAATATATAAACAATAGTGAAATCGAACTAAATATTTTAAAAATGCAAAATTTTCAAAGTAACTCATATTTAATGTTGTTATATTTTTATCTAAGAAAAACGATATTTTAATACAGAAAAAGTTGAGATTATTAAAAACGTATGTATTACAGTATATAGTATTATACAGTACTTATTTACAAATTAAAATTAGGTCTGCCTATAAATACTTAAGTATAATTATCTATTGATTTTGATTTTATTCGATCTAATTTCAAAAGGACGTTTAAATGAAATGTTTTTAATAATGAAGAAAATCTTAAACTAAATCTTCATATCCAAGATTGAAATATATCTTAGCATAATTTTTTACTTAATTTTAAATCGCGATAACGAGGCTTTTTTTATTCAAAATGGTTTTATATTGTTTCCTTATTCATGTATTTCGGAAGGTTGATTCCGTAAACTTTACCTTGCATTATTATAATATAAATCGTAATCGTAGGTCAAAAGTATAGCGACTTGTCTAATATCGTACTTTATCCTAAAATCCGTTTCAGCTCCTTGACCCATAAAATTCATGAGTGTGTGCCTATCATGCTGTGACCTAACGTCAAAATTGAACCCTGGCCTACATTGTGAAAGAAATGTTTATAACGACCTAACTTCTGTAAATCCGTAGCTAAGAGGTTACATTGTATTATTAATTTAAACGCTCGATCAATTCACAACGAAACCTATTACGTCATTAGTCTTGAAAAATAATTGTGACCTTGACTCTTACGGCTACTTCAGAATACAAATACTGTAATCAGATTTTGAGTTCGTGCTTACTGATAATTTCTCTCTCCAAAATCAATTTAATGCTAGTTTATAAGAATAAACGAAGATTCTGAAATCTAATTAATTATCCAGATTTAGGGAGAAAATTATTTTGAACCTACTGCTAAATTACAGAAATGTGATTGATGGCATTTCAATTTGGTAATCTAATAAGTAAAACGCTGTGATAATCGGTTTATGTAAAGAAGAAAAGGATAAGTTGGATTACGAAAGAAAATAAATGATCGAAATTATAAATTTATCAATAATATAAGCTTATGATTCGCGAAAATGAAATGTAAACGTACTGATTGATTGATTAACAAAATATGCAGAAGTTATTCGTACTTTGGATGAGATTTTTAATCTGCAGCTATTAATTAATCATTGTGATATTGTATTTATTGGGTCTTTAACTAGAGAGCACAATAAGCTTTATAAATTGCTCTCAAGATTTTTGTCTTTTAAAATATAAGCCTAAAATAAATTAGATGCTGCTAGGAAAAGCAAGATATTTACAGTAACGTTTTACTATAAAAACAGCAGCACATATCAATCAACAGATTCATGTGGCGAACTCCCCCACGAGGCAAAAATAAAAAAATTTGCATCCAACTAAAGGAAAGATGAGCGTATTTATATAGCCTATGTTCCCGACTGACTAAAATTCGTGACAAGTTATTATTATATGTTGAAAGCATCTTTTCTTTCATTGCTAGCGATAAATATAATACTGTATTAAAAAGAAAAAAAACCCTAAAGATTGTGCTCCCTTGTATTCGCCCTTGAAGGAAGCATATGAGGAAATATTTTTGAATAAATACCTTAAATCCATTAACAATTGAACATCATAAATCTAACTGTAACGGTAATATAGTTCAGGTAAATTTAATTTGCATAATATAGCATTTGTTATTTAATTGTATCGACAATATATACTTTGTTTAATTCGAAACAGTGCCGTTATTATTTATTTATTTTTTTATTTTTGTTTCAGTTTATATAAACGTACATTCAGACACAATTTATAAAAACAAGTAAAGGTATAAAATAAACAAAACAAATGACGGAAAAAAATTATCCTAGTTAGGATGTGTCAGCTGATTAATCTCCAGGAAATGAATCATGGAGAGTATCAGCCTCCTTCCGTTTAACCGGATTTTCCAGTCACGTTTGGTATTTGGGTCTGTAGCGCTTATCGACTCGCCTCATTCGTTCGGAGAAAAAGGAAAATGGCAGACGAGGAGCTCTCGGCGAAACTTCGTCGTAGACAAACGTTAAACGAATCGGGATCTGTGGATGATTCTAATAAAAAACGAATATTCAATCCATATACTGATTTTCCAGAATTTAGTCGAAAGGAAATTAAAGAATATGAAAAAACGTTTAAAAAGTAAGTACAGTACTGATTATAGTGACTAACGTTATTTTTGTTTTTAATTCCGTTATTTGAGAAAATAAAGATTTTTTTTCTATAAATTGTTTGTTTCTTTGGCAGATTCGATGTCGGTAAAGACAATTTTATTGATTTTGAGGAATTAAAAAGAATGATGGAAAATCTTGGTGCTCCTCAGACTCATCTAGCATTAAAAGAGATGATTGCAGAAATTGACGAAGATAACGATAATAAAATTAGTTTCCGTGAGGTATGTTGACAGTTTCGGTACTTAATTTTTTCTGGTTAATTTGCATCGCTGTTATAAAATTGTTTATGGTAAAAATTTAATCTATTAGTTACTAACATTTTAAAACTATACTACAGTTTGAAGTCTAATGTCAATAATAATTGCGTAATGTAAACAATTTTGGATTAGATTAGTCATGGAAAAATTAAATTATTTAATGAAATTTATGAATGATTAAGTGATTTTTAATGTACTGTAATTGTTTCATTTTTCGTGAATTTTAAAAAAAGGTGATTAGATAAATTGCCAATATCTGGAGCAATAATTTTTCAGCAATATCTGATAAGAAATAATTTAGAAAATTTACTAAATTGTGATCGATAATTTAGATTTTAATATTATTCTAACTTCAAATTAATAAAATTTTCCAGAATTAATTTTAAAAGATTTCATATAATTAAAGATTATGATAAAAAATTTTGCATTATTTATCCAAATTATAGTTTCAAAGGTTAATTTATTAGATATGACTTTTATTTCATTAGAGTATCTTTAAGTATATTTAAACTTTATATACTAAACAACTTTAAATATACTTATTGTATTCTTTATTGATTAATTATTCAGTCCTTGAAAACTTGCACCCAGAGAATAACCGGCACATACTGCGATTCATGTTTATTAGGTCAGATTTACAGGTTGTACTTCACATTCAAGATCACCTGCAGTTTTGTGCTATTTACATATAAATGTGACCAACTTATTTAGAAAAATGTTTAGAATATTTTACATTTTTTAAGCATTTTTCTTTTAGATTCTTATAATCAAATTAAAATAAAAATAGTTTTTATGTATTCATAAAATTATTGACTATCATAATATATTTAAAGTTTAAATTAAAATAAATTTTTAATAGATAATGTGATTAATTATTTTAAGCAAGGATGAAAATTTTGTATGTGTAAAATGTTAACCATACTTTAGTCAAATAAAAACTATTCATAATTATTCATGAAAGTACATTAATATCTTTTTTAATATATTAAATTTAAATTCTTTATTGATGGATAAAATTATAAATTTTAATAAACATTTAAATGACATTTTACTTATATGGATTTTATTATATTGTGGATATGATGAAATGAAAGAGAAATTTCTTTTCTAATCCAAATGATGCTGTATAATTTGGGAAAACAAAGGATCAAAAGAGATTTTAAAATTTTTTATAGATTTGTTTATAGATTCATTGCAGTCATTAAACTGTTTTCATTTTTGTTTATGACTGAAAGTTTTGTTTTTCTGGTTTATACATATGAGATATCAGTAACATATTTTATATCTTCATTGATTTCAAAATTAAATTTTAAATAATCTGATATAATTGATAAATAATTTTTAAATTTTACTAATTATGCTTTTCAATAATTTGAATAAGAATAAAAGATGACTAAAAAGATCTTGATTTTTCAAAAATGAATAGAAAAAATAGACTAGAAAGATTTAAAACTGAAAAAATTTGTATTATTCAAGAAATCAGTAAAAATTTATAAATTTTATAGTATGGAATGCTATATACACCAGCAACTCAGGCAGTTGCCTAGGGCTCACTATGTGCTTAGGGGTGCCATTAAGGATCTTCCAAAAAAAATAGTGAAAATAATAAATATATTTTTTCAATCTGATGTTTTTAAGATGGAAAAAATAATTTTATATATATTAATTATAAATTAGGTTCATAAACACTAATAAGTTACAGGATGTTATACCAAATCTGTGTGTTGCATAAAGAATAATGCTTACAATACCTATTACTGTAGCTGTTGGTGAGAGAAGCTTTAGTTTACTAAAGCTTATAAAAACATACTTATGATCCTCCATGTCTCAAGATAAAATGAATTCTTTGGCAATTATGTCTATAAAAAATGATATTGCAAAGAATATAAATATAGAAAGTGCCATGAAAAGATTGCTGATCTAAGGGGCTAGAAAAAACATGTTTTAGGTAGGCTAATTGTTCATACTGTCCAAATATTGATTGAGAAAAACAATATTATTGTTCATTATTTGTTAAAAAATAACCCAGGTAATAAACTCATTTCTATATTTTTAATTTTTTCCTTGTGAAAATTTTTATAATTATACTTAAAAAGGGTGCTGAAGTTCAGCTTGCCCAGTGCGTCAGCAATCTAAAAGCGAACCCTGAGAGTATGTATGTATATATGCATGCATATATACAGTATATAAAATTAAATTAATCAAATAACTTAGCAAAACAGTTTTGCTGGGACATCATTGAACACCCTCCCTACAGCCCAGACCTCACTACAAGCAACTTTCACCTTTTTCCTCATTTGAAGGAGCACCTAGAAGACCGACGATTCGCTTCAGACGCGGAGGTGAAACACTTTGCGACAACATGGCTGAATATGCAAGGACAGGATTTTTACCAGGAGGGAATATTCAAACTCATCCCACGAAGTGACAAGTGCCTAAACCGATATGGAGACTTAGTACATACATTAGGTTATTTTTTGACAATCAGTTGGCTGTATTGGTTATATGAAATCAAATGTACACGTTTCACTGCAGGCTTTGTAACCTTACTTTTTGATCACCCCTTGTATACTAACAATTCCCTATATTTTGAATAAGATTCTTGTAAATCTTATTCAAAATATAGGGAACAATGCTGATGATAATCCATTATGAAGAATTGCAATGGAAAAAATTGGAATAATGTTGATGATAATCCATTCTGAAGAATTACATACCAAGAACTGTGGCTAAATTAAAATTTTAAGAATATTAATCTATATCTCATTTCTTAACCCAATATCTTCCTCTGCAGGAGTGATCATCTGTTAATCTTTCCCTGTAATATGGGTCATTATGAGGATTATGTTCTATTTATGCACTTTTATTTATATTTATTATGCCATATTTACAGTTGGTTTTATTACCATTTTGTTTCAATCAATTTATCTACCATACATAATGCATTATTTCTATAATCATTGATGTTTACTGACACTATTTCATTAAATTACATTCTTTCTCTTATTGATGTTTACTAAGTCTCAACTTTTATTTCAACTTCCATGTATACAGTATGTACATTGTTTGTTATCTTTTATAAATATAACATTCAAAATCTACTGGTAGTTTATTTTTTAATTCTACCTTATCTTATATATATTTTCAGTTGTTGTTGTTGTTTTTTTTTATTGTATGTTTGTAACGAGTAATCTTCTAAATGATAGAAGCTACAACTACCAAACTTGATAAGGTTCTATGTAATTATCTAATTTAAATAATTGACCTATGCAGTGATGTTTTTAGAACAGTTGTTGTTGTTAAACATTCATGAACAATCCAGAAATTCTATAGAATTTAACAGTTTAGTCAATAAATGGCACTTTGTGTAGTGTGTGTTTTTGACTAAATCATATTAGGTCACAATGATGTCATCATCACAATGTGACATACAATGAGTGACATTATAAGATGAATTCAGTTCATGGCATTATGTCTCTACTGTTACCTGATAACTTAATACTCTGTTTAAATTCATTTGAAAACAAAAAGGCAATAGATTCTAAATGCTATAATTAATAAATTATATGGTAAAATGATTTTGTTTAAATTCGGGATCTCATCACAAGATTCCATGATGTCGTCATGACATAATAAATGATCTTGTGATTTTATATTTTTTTAAATTCATGAAAGAACAAATAATTTCTACAAGTTTGAATTCAATTAGTCTGATGATATAACATTTCAATAAAAATGAGTTTTGAAGTAACAACCAAAATCAACACATGAAATAATTTTCCAATTAAAAACAATCCTTACTGGGGATAATACAATGAAGATCAATAAAATGATCAATTTTTCAATAGATATAGTGCACAATATCATAGTATAATGAATTTCAATGTTCTTCCAAGTAAATCTTTTTTGAATTGAAGAGTGGAAAGACATATATGGATTCATAAATTTGTGAACCTTCTGGAAATAAGAGTTGTATTAAAGAACAACTGAAACTATAGAAGAAATCAATATGCAAATAATCAAAACAAAGTTTTTCCTAATATACCTTATGTATTCACTATAGTCTTTAAATACACAAATTTTATAAATTTATAATCCTTAAAAAACAGTAAACTACAAAATTTATGATTCGTATAGTTTTGAGTATTTGTAAATTTAATTTTATGTATTTTATATGTATAATTTATGAAGTTGTTTCAGTTGTTTATAAAAGCATATTCTAATTTGTTTTACTTATAATAAATTATTATTATAATGTGAAAATAATAAATGCATTTTTCTTTAAAAATCATAATATTTTTCTTAATGAACATGAACTATATCAGAATTCTAATTGATAAAAGTACAATTAACTATTAATTAATTATTGAATAGTGTATTTTATTTAATAGAAATTAATTATTAAATATTTTAATTTAAAAGACATTTACATGATGATTTTTATTTAGATTATATAGTAAAGATATTCATATATAAATTAAGAGATGAACACTTTATACCAGGGGTGGGCTCAGAATTACTTAATGCAGCCCTCATAACTAATAGCCATAATGCCAAAAATTTAATCAATAAATAAATTGAATACAAAAAATATTAAATCTGTTCTATATCTCAGCAATATAGTTTATGTAATTTTTAGAAAAGTAATAAATAATAATTCATATGGTAAACTATAGATGTCATTAGTGTCATATTTCTTACAAAAATAGGTTTGATTAACCGTTAACAAAGTAAGCATCATTGCATGAGAAATCGGTTGCAAAATACATTCAAAATCAAATAAAATCATTTTGTCAGTCAATCAACTCAATATCTTTCATAATTTTATGGTGTTTGTATTTAATATTTATATAATTTCCTAAACAGGTATGCTTTTAATTGTTGTTTCAAATTTAAAATGATTAAATTGTAATTTGAATATATAATTTAAAAGAATTTCGATCCTGCCAAGCCATATAACAGCCAATGAAAGCTGATCTACTAAGAAAATTGGCTTAATTTTAGCATGTCACTCTTTTATGATATCTTAGTCAACAATGCACTTATTATTATGTTAAACATGTTTTTTCAACAAATGCATTTGTTGCAAAAAACGTGTATAACATAATAAGTGCAGTACCAGGCTATATTTCATTGATATGATAAATCTGTTTTATACTGATGTACAAATTGTACTAAATTTTCAATATAAATTAGATTAGAAATGTATTTATTAAATAATCAGATAGGGATTAATTAACCAAATAATAGTTGTACTGATAATAATTTAGAATGAATTGTAATTAATATTTACATTAAGAATAAAATATAATCATTAATCATAATTTATTTAAATTACTACCTATTAGAGTTGGTTAGTCTAGTAATTGATTATTATTAAGAAATGTATTTATTTTTAAATTTTTGATAATTAAAATGTTAGAATCTGTTATAATGAATAATTACAAGAATAAAAGTTGTGTTGTAGTTTTATGCAAGAATGAATTTTTTATAATTTTATGACTGTCACATGGAAATTTGTAAATGGAATGATAAAATATGATTCATACAAAATTGATAAAATTTCCAGTACACTTATTAGATATATTAAATACTTTATTTTCTATGTTACTGTAAATAATTATTTGCGAATAATTTTTATTTAAATCCATTATTATTTTTTCTGTAGTGTTTTTGAAGATATCTTTTCAAGTGATTAAAATTTAATTTTCTAGCATTTGAATTCAAACAACAGTAAAAAAATTTTCTCCTAATTTTTGAAATAATATAATCAGCATTTTAATTTGTAATTTTGAAAGTCATCAGTTTTATTTTGTCAGAACATTAGTTAATCATCTAATATAAGTTTTATCAAATTTATTATTTTTTTATGAAAATTGCAAAAGCTGTTATATGTAATTTTATTACTTAATTTTTATTATCTAATTTATATTTCTATTTACATATTCTTTAGCTTTTTAATAGATAAAATGAGATGATAAAATTTTTTTAATATACAAGAAATATAATTTTATATCATTGCTGCAACATATTTTATTTTTGATGTAACTTTTTGAGTATTTTAGAAACTCCAAAATATTAGATGATTTATTCAATTTTGTAAAAGTAAAATAAGATTATAGAATACTTTTTGCAAACTGCTTTATATGTTTAATCTGCATCTTTAGAATCTATGATTTTATATTGTAATATACAGTATAATATATATTTCAAGATGTCTCAATCATTATGGGATACCATGAGAGTGTGTGTATATACATGATATCCTATAATGATTGGGACAAAAGTCAAACCACAAATTTCTTGCATCAAAATAATGAAAAAAGTTCTTTCTTATAAATATAGGCTCAAAAATGCTGCATTTCAGAGAAATATGCAAATTTTATAGTAGTGCTTTTTCAAAGATTGTAAAAGAAACATATTTAATTAATGAAGTAAATTTAGATAAACAAAATTCACATCATAATCCAAGATAGTTTTTAACATTTTGTTTTTTAAATTTATTACTTTGGTGAATTCTTAGAAGTCTAAGCTTTGTATCCTCTAAAAGAAAACATTTGTTGAATATTTTGATTGAATTATGGATTTTTTTAAAACAAAACACCAAATATCTTAGAAATTTTTCAGTTTGTATTAAAACATATTATTGACCTAAGCATTCATTTGATAATTAATTAATGTGTTCTTTTTGTGAACTACAATCTTATTTAGTTTATTTATGTAGAGAAATTTTATCACTAATTGATTATTTATACTTCAAAATAAGAGTTTTATGTCAGTCATTTATAGTATGTTCCAAGTAAATAAATATAGTGTGCTGTTTTAAATAAAAGTAATAGGTGTGTAATTGTGTTATAACCTACACTCAAGCCCTCGATTTACACGGGAGATACGTTCCTGGAAAAATCGTGCAAACCGAAACCGTGTAAAACGAGAAACAGAATTCACTCAAAATAGAAGGATATGTTCAATTAAACTGTAAACCGTCAAAATTCATACAAACTAGAAGGATATGTTCAATTAAATTGTAAACCGTGTAAATCGATCTAAAAGCAAAGTCGAGGATATGTTCTTTATAATCGTGTAAAATGAGATATGAAAATGAGACCAATATTCTTTTTTTGAGGGGGGGAAAAGGTATTGGTTCATTAATTTTAGAGAGAATTTAATGTTATATTTTTTCAATTTATTTTTGAAAATGAAAACATAAACATTAATTAGCACTGAATACGGTACAAAAAAAACAAAATAACAATATTCGTACAAATAAAAACACCAGTTGGGTTGCGCCACTGGTAGCAGAATGGGGCACTGAACTCAGTAGAAAGGAATATTTGTTACAGATTTTCTAGCAGCAAGATGATTTTTAACTCGACAGTTATCGTACGATCTAGAATGTAGGACAGCGGTGGCCAACCTTTTTGAAAGCAAGTGCGCAACGAAAAATTTTTACAGATGCGGTGGGTGCATGACATTTTTTTAGGTAGGGTGGGTAACAGATAGAATACAGAAATATATTAGCGTTACAATAATATAATAAAATCGTTATAGTTCATGGTACATAAATGGTGAATAATAAGTAACAAAAATAACAATTTTTTATGTTTATATATTTTATATATGGGAAAGTTATTATCTTCTTTAATAAGAAGGTTGATACTGTATATCTTCACACAATTTTTCAAAATCATGATGGTAATTTGATACTGCTATTCTTAAGCAATCTTTCAAATTTTCATCCATAAGACGGCATCTAAAGTTATTTTTAATAAATTGTATTGAAGAAAACGTGGTTTCACTTAGATAAGTCGATCCAAAAAAGATTTTAGCTTCAGTGCACAAATTTCTTAATATTGGATTTATCATGAATCGACAAATTTCCAAAATGTCTTGTCCATGTTCATAGTTTTCAAAGCGACATTATTTTGTGATTCTTCTTTATAATTGTAAAAAGTATCAAAGAGAGAATCGGCACCAGCGAGTAAAGTATTTTAAAATAATTCTCCATTTAATTTCTAATTCTAAATTTTAAATTTATTTAATTCTGCACTTAAAGTAGTAATGTCAACGTTATTCATAGAATTTGGAAAAAAAAATAATAATAATCAGTTTCAAATCATCAAATTGACTAAATCTTTCATTAAAATCATTACTGATAATTAACGTATATTCGGGAATCTAAATGATTTTCTAGGAATATTTTTGACATTTGAGGAAAACGCGCCAAAGATTTTTATGAAAATGTGAACTTCAAAGGGTTAATTTACCTTTAAATGTTTTAATAGCACTTACCATATCTATCAAATTTTTATTTTCACCATTAGGTTCAAGATTTAACTGATTTAATTTCTGAGAAATGTCAGTTAAAAAGCTAAATCGCCTAGCTAGTTAGGATTTTCAAGAGTACTATAAATTTCCTTTTTTTGTTCAAGAAATATTTCAACAATCAAATTAAGAAAACGTTCTAATACTTTGCCAAGTCACCTCACTTCTGTATAAATTAAAAACGTGGCCGTTTACTTGACCCTGCTTCAGACATGTTAAGAATTCTTTTTTGTTGTTATAAATAAGTATTTTTATCCAAAAATAACTTTAATGAATTTGAATTATTGGAAACAACTATTCAACAGATAATACACACAATTCAGTCGTTAATATCAATTTTCAAGCATTATACCATTGCGTTGTCGTTGTATGTACACATTTTAGCACGAATGCGAATGATGCAAACCGAGTCCGCACAGCCTCAGAGGCAACTGCTGTCGGTAGATCAAAGGTTCTGTGCTAAGTCTGGACATATTAAAAACATTTAGACTACATTTTTTTAGTTATTATTTAATTTTTTATAATTTTGTAAATTACAATTCTCGTTCAGTAGATAGAAACGCTATTTTAGTAGATTTGCGATAAACTGAAACTAATAAAAAGATGGAAATAATATTATTATTACTTATTTTAAAATTATTTTCATATGATTAAGAAAATTTAAAAAATGATATTTTTAAATTAATTTTTTGGAAATCTTACCGTGGGTGCATAACAGACCAACTACGGGTGTGGGGTTGGCCACCACTGATGTAGGAAAACTGTATAAATATGCGAGCTGCAAGCCTGAGTTGAGTTTAGTTGAACTGCAAGACTTGGACGTAAAAATTGATACCTGAGTTGAGTTTAGTTGAACTGCGAGACTTGGACAATAAAAGTTAATAGAGAGCGATAAATTGTGAAAGCTAAAGTGGACTAAGAAGAACTGTGAGTTATTCTGAATTAAAGGAGCGAAAGTGGACTAAGAACAACTGTGAGTTAGTCTGAATTAAAGACATGAAAAGTGGACTAAGAAGAACTGTGAGTTATTCTGAATTAAAGACATAGTGGACTAAGAAAAACTGTGAGTTATTCTGAATTAAAGACATATATTGTGGACTAGGAAGAACTGTGAGTTATTCTGATAAGATGATTAGTGTTGTATGAGATAATTATCGGATTTTGTATTGAATTTAGTTTGAAACTAGGTTATTTTGTTTTGTATGTAAATAAATTGGACTATATGAAATATAGCTGTATTCACTCTTTATTAATAAATTGGACTATACGAAATATAGCTGTATTCACTCTTTATTAATGAACTTGAAAACTCAGAAAACATGACAATATGATACTCTTTTAATTTATAAATGGCATAATCAAAAAACTTGACAATATGATACTCTTTTAATTTATAAATGGAATAATGCAAAACAATCAAAATAAAACAGGAAAAAATTTTTTTGTTTCCATTTAAAAACTGTGTAAATTGAGTACCGTGCAAATCGAGGGCTAGGTGTATTTAAAAATAGAGAACTTCATTAAGAATTTATGATGATTCATATTACAATTAAAAATATTAAGCCAATTAAAATAGTTTGAATTCATGATCTGTACTTGCAAATGTTTAATTTTGACAATTAAACAAATGAAAATTTTTATTATTTGTTTTATCTTTTATTGATTTCAATTTTTCTTTTTCAGGATTATGTACTTTTGTTTCTAATAATAATTTTAAATTAGTATTTATAAATTGAACATATCCTCAGGATAACTCATTTTTAATTCTAGAATTCAGTATTTGTCTTGTATTAATAATATAAAACAAAACAATATAAAGATGTAATAATTTTGTTATAAAAATATTTTTCAAAAATTTTATAATTTTTTTCAAATTATATTTTGTAGCTATAATGAAAAATGGAATTTTTTTATTGTCATAAATATTATAAAAAATATAATTTCAAATAACAATATAAAATAAATTTTGAATAATATTTCTACATCTCATTTTTTAAATTATATAGGCATTGTCAAATTATCTGTTATTGTATTACATTTCAAGATTAATAGATAAACATAAAAAAATTGTGATGAAATTAACACTAATATCAAAATTATTTGGCAGGTTTTAATTAGTTCATTTTTAAAAAATTTATTAACAATTTTACAATTTATATATGTACATATTTGAAATAATGTTTAAATTATAAGCTAAATTCAGTCATTTGAACATTATAAAAAAAAAAAATGATAATTATTTATAATTTTGTTACTTTATTTTTTATACAATTCATAAGGTTAATGCTTTCACTGAAACTTTTTTCTTTTATTACAAAACCCAGGATGTCCTATTAATTTATTATTAACAGTTTGCTTAATATATAAATTCCTGTTATGATTCATCAGATATAATATAGATTCATCAAAAACAAGAAATATGAGGTGAAGTTAAATTGAAATTAACCATTTAATCTAAATGATTTTATATTAATCATTTAATCTAAATGATCAAATATTATCCTTTTAAAATTTTTTTATGATAAAATTACAATAATTATATAATAGTCTGCTTTTTTTTCTTTTGAATTTCTTTGTAAAATAAATTTCATAAAATATTAAACTTATTTAATTTTTAATTAGATGATAAATCCTGAATATTTTTAAAAGTTATTTATTTAAATGAAATACTATATATTAATAAAATAAAAACTTAAAAAAATTTTTTTCATTAAAGAAATATATAAGAAAATAATGTATAGATTTATAAATACTGTATTTTCCAAACTGTTTTTCATATTTTATTGCATAATATTTAAATATATAATGTATATAGAATATATATTTATTCATTGCATATACTCTAATCCATATATGGCTCAAAATTTGACAAATACCTTGCAGCAATTATTCTGAGTTTAGAAAAAAAGTTATAAACCATAGCTATTGCCATTTGTATAATCTATTTTTATGCTCAGTTAAAAAAAAGAAAACTGAATAATTTGATATATCTATTTGTAAATTGATATGAGATATTTAAATATATATTCTTTGCAATTGAAATATTTAAATAAAAGTTTAATTTCAAGAAAAAATATATCAATTTAAAATTTTTATTCATTTCATGAAATTATATCAATATAATATTACGGAACATTTTATATGACAAAATTTCTTAAGATAAAATTATTGATTTGAAAATGCTAATTTATTATTACACAATAAATTTTAAACGATAAAAAGATATATATAAATAGATGAATTTAAACAAATTTTTATAAATTTCTATTTGTTTTTAGTTCCTATTAATATTCCATAAAGCCAAAGCAGGAGAGCTATTAACAGACAGTGGGCTTAGTCAACTTGCATCATTAACTGAAATAGATGTGGAGAAAGAAGGTGTTGGAGGAGCTAAAAACTTTTTTGAAGCCAAAGTAAATATAAAAATATTTTTGTTAATTTTGTCTTTATTATCCATTTTTATAATAAATTTAATTTTTAATAAAATTAATAAACGTTTTGTCTTAAAAAAATAGCATGTAGCTTTTCATATACTAAAAATTTTAGGCTTTTCATAATTTTGTCTGAGGGATTTCTAATTTATATTCTTATTAAGGAGTGAAATTCTAATTTGTCAAATTGTAAAGTAATGCATTCAGATGACTAACAGGATTGTCAGCATTAGTATAATTTTATTATTTTAAGTACTAAAACATTCTTAGAGTATAAGAATTTTTAGGAAAACTTTTAGATTTCAAAAACAGAAATAAAACTGAAATTATGGTAACTCAAAATTCTTTTATATTCACCTATTAAAACTACACTGCTTAGCCAAAAAAAGTCATGCACTTTAATATTCTATTAGATGACTATCTTTAGTTCTGTTACAGCATGCATTTATGGAATTGTTGTAACAATCTTATTCAATGTGGGAACATTTACTTTTGTCCAGATTTGCATAGTTGCTTAGCATAGTTACTTTTGTCCAGATTTGAATAGTATAGATAGTTAGCTTTAGATTTGAATAGTTATATAACTATGCATAGATTTGCATAGTTAGCTTTTGTCCAGATTTGAATAGTTGTTTCCAATAATTCACAAATTTATTAAAGTTATTTTTGTGGAGATAAAAATGCTTATAACGACAGGAAAGAATTCTACTTAACATGTCTGAAGAAGCAGGATCAAGTAAATGGCCATGTTTTTAACTTATACAGAAGTGAGGTGGCTTAATAAAGGCAAAGTATTATAAGGTTTTCTTAATTTGATTGTTGAAATAAAAGCATTTCTTGAACAAAAAAGGGAAAGTTATAGTACTCTTGAAAATCCTAACTGGCTAGATGATTTAGCTTTTTTAGCTGACATAAAATTTATAGTACTCTTGAAAATCCTAACTGGCTAGGTGATTTAGCTTTTTAGCTGATATTTCTCAAAAATTAAATCAGCTAAATCTTGAACTTCATGGTGAAAATAAAAATTTGGGTCTATATGGTAAGTACTATTAAAACATTTAACGTAAATTAACCCTTTGAAGTTCACATTTTCAAAAAAATCCTTTGCGCATTTTCCTCAAATGTCAAAAATATTTCTAGAAAATCAGTTAATTCCCGAATATACATTAATTATCTAACTAAATTAAGTAATGATTTTAATGAAAGATTTAGTCAGTTTGACGATTTGAAACTGTTTTTTTTTTTTTTTTTCCAAAATTCTATGAATAACATTGACATTACTACTTTAAGTGCAGAATTAAATAAATTTAAACAACAAATATAGAAAATTTAGAATTAGAAATTAAATGGAGAATTATTTAAAAATGCTTACTTGCTGGTGCTGATTCTCTCTCTGATACTTTTTCCAATTATAAAGAAGAATTACAAAATGATGTCACTTTGAAAGCTTTGAACATGGACAAGACATTTTGGAAATTTGTTGATTCAATCCAATATTAAAAAATTGTGCATTGAAGCTAAAATCTTTTTTTGATCGACTTATCTAAGTGAAGCCACGTTTTCTTCAATGCAATTTATTAAAAATAAGTTTAGATCATGTCTTATGGATGAAAATTTGAATGATTGCTTAAGAATAGTAGTATCAAATTACAATCATGATTTTGAAAAATTGTGTGAAGACATACAGTATCAACCTTCTCATTAAAGATGATGATAACTTTTTTTATGTTTATATATTTTATATATGTGAAATTGTTATTTTTGTTACTTATTATTTACCACTTATGTACCATCAACTATAATGATTTTTATTATATTACTGTAACGCTAATATATTTCTCTATTCTATCTGCTACCCACCTAAGAAAAAGGTCATGTGCCCACCGCGCTGTAAAAACTTTTTGTTGCGCACTTGCTTTCAAAAAGGTTGGCCACCACTGCTATACAGGATAGAAGAAAAGTTTGTACCCCCTCCAAATAATATAAGTATCATAGATTTCCAAAATCTGTTAATGTCAACAAATAGGAAATTATGGGTGGGACTACATGAGGGTGATTTTCAAATGAGCCGATTATGCAAACGAGAATAATTGTAAATTCTATCTCGTAAACTGTGATAGGGGGAAAATTTCCAATTATAAACTTGTTCAGTATTCAATTCTGAACATAATGTAAAAAATCTCATCAAATTCAGATGAATAGTTTGCCAAAAAATGAAACACTTAAATGTACCATATGTAAATTCCTTGAAATGCCCAAAATCAGTTTGCCCACAAACAGCAATTGATAAGGTCACAACAACTTTCATTCTTGCATAACAACAGTAGAGAATCTTCAAGATCTTATCACTACTGTTTGTGCAGAGATTTCTACTGACACTCAAGGCTGTGAGGAACTCCATCCAACATCATGTTCAACTGTATTTGGATGTTGGTGGAAGACATTTTGAGGACATCTTAGATTAATTTTTGCTTGTTGATTAGGCCTGTGTTTTCAGTTTATTTATTTGGGGTATTATGTTTTGTGTTGGTTTATTACTTACTTGTCAGAAATAAGTGTCAACCCTTTTCATGTAAAAATGTTTTCATTTTATTTTTGGATGAACTATTCATCCAGTTTTGATGAAGTTTTTTAGTGTTCAGAATTGAATGCTGAATAAGTTTGTAATTGAAAATTTTTCCATATCTGTTATGGTTTATGAGATAGGATATGCAACTGATCTCATTTGCATAAAGTCAGTTTTCATTTTACAATTTTATTTGATGTTATTTCAATTAATTGATCTCTGCTTATCTAAGATTGTGCTAATTGACTAACCTTCAGTTTAGCAAGCTTTAGATTAGATTTAACTGTGAATGTCTAACTACAATCCCTAGTTTTATAAAACCATAAATTAATTATTTCTAACAGACTGTTTTTTTGTTATTAATAGTAAAAATTACAATGCAATACAATGTAAGATGAATAATATTTCAATTTTCTCTTAGTGTCTTTATGTATCAAAACTACATTTTAAACATACAGGGTGGTTACAAATTATTGGACAATTTCAGAAGACTATATTTACACTAATACTGAACAAAAATATATGGAAAATATATTTGAAGTTTTTTTTTTGCCAAGAACACTATCATGGGAAATGTGTACCTTGACATGTTGGAAGGTTGGTTAATGCCACAGCTCACAGAAGAGGAGGACAGGGATTCATTTTCAACAAGATGGGGTGGGACCTCTCCACATTGGCATACGAATGTATGGGAGTAGCTAAATCGACACATGCAAGGAAGATGAATTGGCCGTGCAACCTCTACAGACAACACATTCTGCATATGGCCACCATGTTCACCGGACTTCACAGTGTGTTCTTGACAAAACTCCAAGGGAAAAAATCACAATGTTTACATTGTTCCATTTCCAGCTATACTGCCAGAATTGGGAAGGTGCATTACCAGAGCCATCAAGAACATCACACCAGACATGCTTGAGAGGGTTTGGCAAGAATGGGATTACTGCTTAGATGTCTGCTGTATTACACTTGGGGCTCACATTGAGTGCATCTAAAATCAGTATAAAACTTCAAACTTCATTCTTTCAAATGACACTAAGATCAAGTATTTTTGTTCAGTATTAGTGAAAATATAGCCTTCTGAAATCATCCAATAATTAGTAACTACTCTGTATTTTTGTTCATTTTATTGATTTATTGCTTATCATAATGTTATATACTATTTTATAACTAACTGGGCAAACAATTATTCAATGAAATATTTATAAAATTTTATCATAAATAGTAAGTGTTCATGTATATATTATAATAAATATGAAATACTGTTTCATTAAATGAAATTATTATTCCATTTATTCAAGTGAATTTGATTATCAGCTTTTATATTATCTTAAATAATATCATCTATCCATAATTTAACCCTTTCAGTCCTGGCATACCATTTGTTTGTGCCAAAAATGGCACAAACAATGGTAACTAATTAACCATAAACAATTAATGAAATTTATCTCCAAAAGTGTCTTAGCATCTCGGGCACTTTCTAAATTTAAAATTATATAATTTTAGAATAAATAGAATTAAATCAGGTCTGAAAGGGTTAATAATTTTTCATTTAAAAATTGGGGTCGTCTTGAAATTAAAGTCTTACTGTTATAATTGTTTAAATTTCTAAAGATCAGAGTAACCATCATGCACCAATAACAATTTATTTCATTTTATTTCTGAGAAAACAATTTATATTCTCTTGTATTTTCCTATGAGTTGAATATATAAATTATATTAATTTCATTGTAGATTGAAGAGCAATCAAGAGGGAAAAAATTTGAAGAGGAAATTAGAGCTGAACAGGAGGAAAAACGAAAACAGGAAGAAGAACGCAGGCAACGTAAAGAGGCTTTCAAACACAAAGCAAGATTTTTTGAACAAGCTGCAGCTTCTTGAATGACAAGGCTTAAAATGCAGTGAAAGTTGATGTTCATCCAATTTTTCTTTAGATATGAATGCCATTCAGAGTTGAAATTGTGCCGAATAGTTCTTTCCAAGTAGTTGTTAAATGTTAATTCTTAAGAGTTTAATTGCTTGTTAAAACAATTTAAATGTCTTTAAGTCATATCAATAGGTTATGCATTCAGAATAAATAATCCAAAAGCATATCACCCTGCATGCAACAAAAAATTTAATGTTTGTGGTAATGAAGTCTGTTATTAATTGATAGAGACGAAATTTTATGGTGTGACAGTTATTTAATATAAAGTAATATATATATTTAAAATCTCATGTTAGTTCAGTTTAAAGACATCTTTAGAGCATTGTGTTCATGTCCTCATTGGTGCCTTCCATGTTTTAAATGTTATCCTGTCAAATCTCGTCCATGGAGAAGTGAAACTGCCAAAAATTACTCTTCTAAGCAATAATTCATTTTCAACTTTAACAAAATGCAATCTAAAAACCTTCCATTTAGTAATTTTTATATATGTACAAATATTTCTATAATTATTTACATAGTAGTTTATTTGAAATTTTATATATTATGTACAATATGTTGTCATTCAAGTATCTAATATTTGTGTATAGTGAAAATGCAATATTTTTTAAAATTTTTTACACAATACATTGACTTTAGATTAGGTAGTTGACACATTTGCTTGTCAGTTAAGTAATGATTTAAATTTATATACTTGATATGTACACTTCTATATACACAAACTTGTATTAAAAGTATGTCAACATTTCTATATTACAATAATTAATCTGTGTATTACTTAACAAATAAAAACAGCTGTTGTACTTTTTATATGGAATCTTAAATTATTCAAATAAGGCACTTCTCTTTTAAAAACAATTTTTTTTATAACCTAAACAGATTTACAAAATAAGCTTAATACATGTATGAAAATTTAATTTTGGTGAAATAATAAACATTACAGTATTTACAAAGTAATATTTGACTAGATGGAATGCACAGAACTTTAACATAACAGTTTGGCTACAGGTTCAAGAACTATAAAAATGAATGTGCCAATTTCGTTCTTGAATTGGCTAACATACCAAACCTTTACAAAAATGCAATATGAACTGTACATTTTATATACAGTGAGCATTTTAAGTAATTTATACAAGATTCAAAAATATCTAAATAGCTGCTAAATTTTTAATATTGTTCCTCCTCCTCTTCACAGATCTGAATAGTAGGAACTTGATAGGGATAATTAGCAAGAAGATAAACAATTGCTTCATAAACAGTCATCATGATAGCAGTATTTGGAATCTGACGAACTAACTGTGTTCCTAATCCTCTATACAATCCTTGATATCCTTCTTCTTTAAAAACCAGAAATAATGTTTGGAAAAAAGAATTATATTTGGTGCCTTCTTGCCTTAATCTTGTTCTAACCACCTCTGAAAAAAATTTTAAGAATATAAAGAATTTTTCTATTCTATAGTAGTTTAAAGTTAAGATGAAAACAAGATTATTTAAAATAATAAAAAATGTATTTTTTTTTTGACCTCCATTTAATCTTAAATTGTACAGGTATTCTGTTATAGTGATATAGGTTTATCAGATCATTTTCTGCTGATTAAAAAAAATAAAGTAGAAAACAGAATTCAATTTTTTTACATCCAGTATTAAATATTTGCTAAATTAATTGCAATTATTTAATCTTATTTTTATTATGAAAAAATTTAAATTTGAAATAATTATGAATTTCATTTAAACTGTATTTAAATTTATTTAATAAAACAACAATTAAACAATTTTTGTTGGAATTCAATTTTGTTGAAACTTATGGTTTCCACATTTACCTGCTATTCAAAATGTTTGCTTAAAATTTCATTTTAAACAAATTATTTGAAATTGAAATTTCAATTTCAGAAAAGCAAAATTTATTAATTTTAATAAATAGTGTATTATTTTATTTTGAATATAAAAGAATTCTTAAGAAATCAATTTTTTTACATTCATGCAATTGTTTCATTCCTATTTTTGAGTTCAAAAAATCATCATCATCATCATCTACTATTGAGAATTAACAATTGAATAAATTATATTGAGAATATGAGCCATACATGCAGTTTATATTTTATTACAACAGCTATTGTAATAGGATATAAACTGTACATGTTTTTAATGATGATAATTCTGTTTATCTTATCTAAAAACAGAATTATGAAACATTATTATACATATATTATGATGAAAAAATATATATATAATTATATACAAGTATATATAAAATGATATTTATTTGAATCATTTTTCAATTTTTAAGAAATATTTAAACTTATAAAGTAATTTAATCTTTGTGAAATACCAAATAAGAATATATATTACTGAGAAATCCAGTTTTATCATAGGCATCTTACCAGTATTATTAAATATACAACACAACACAATTCATTTAGTTTAGTAAAAGAAAAATCTATAATTTAGTGAAAAAATAAGTATAAAAACTGAGAAAATAATCATTTTTTGTTGAGTTATAGATTAAAAAATAACATTCTCAAGAATCTGACAAGAACAAAACATGAATTTATCTATTTTAAATAATCAGGGAAAACTAAAAAATCAAATTAAAACTAAATGTTAAAATATATATAAATCTCAATTCAGGCATAAAATTCATGCCAAATAAAAAATATTTACTACTACAGAAATCTGATTATAATTACTGATTAATAATAGTAATTTTTTTTCATTCTATATGATATATTTCTGCATCATTCTAATGCAGAAATATATATACAGTCAAACCTCTTTAAGCCGCCACTCTATAAACCGCCACCCTCGTTATTTGCCTATCTTACTTGAATAACTACATTTCAATGTACATTTTTTTTTATAACAAACATTTTCAGACTTACTTCAGACCACTGAAAGTGGTCTGAAGTAAGTCTGAAAATGTTTGTTATAAAAAAAAATGTTAAGTTATGTTTGTTATAAAAAAAATGTAAGACTGAAAATTTTTTACATGATTATTAAAACTTGATCTTTCATTGAATAATATTACTACTTATTGTATATTATATTACTACTTATTATAGTCTTTCATTAAATGTTTTTAAACCAAATTCATAAAAATTCATTACTTTACCCATAATATAATTTTTAGTTTTTTATATCAAAAATAAGAATAAATAAAAATTATTTTTTCAGTCCCAAAAATTTTACAGTTTTGATTATGTTTTTTGTTAACATTTGATACATTTTCTATTCAGTAGAATACTAAGTACAGTGAGAAAAAGTCTTTATACCAAGCTGGTCAATTCTGCAGAAGGGTTAGACAAATTGTAGAATTACAGGATTCCATGAGTTGTTGTGGGATCTAGAATTAAACCCAGGGGACCTCATGAGTTCAATTCTAGGCCCCATGATGGTCTAAAATTGAATCTGAGTCTTTCAGGAAGTACTGAAGCATTTCCACATGACCAGTCCAACTAACATTACAATTAATTTATGACTGAGTTACATTTTAATTAAGCCATTGAATAGCTCCTAGTGTTTGGTGGCAGACACTTTTAGAGCCCACACAAGCTGGTCATCACCTATAATAAGATTGAAGGATGAGATTCAACACTTCCTGAAAACTGAAGGTGTGGGACCCAGAATTAAATAAACCCAGATCTTCCAAGGGGATAAGCAATTGCTTTTCTATGCAGCCATCTGCCCAACTTTCATAGTTATGGATTTTTATGAAGTATTATAATAGATGAAAGGATGAGCCACTAATTTCAATTTTCAAAACGGCACAACAATACATAGCACCAGAGCTGTTTGTTCTATACTGTATTATAATTTATAACTTAATAAATTTTTATTGGATACCAGCTCTCAAACTGTTTTGATTTTTAAAAATTCCTTATTCATTTTTTTTTAGAATATCAAAGAGTTTTAATTTCAAATAATTTGGACTAATGTTGATAAAGGGTTTTTAGACAGTAATAGATCTACTATGATAAAGTTATTTAACATTATTCCAGTATATTATTATTTTCTATCTCTATGTAAATTTGAACTATAATATTTTTTTGTCCTAATAGAAAATGCTAAATCTAAGCAATTTAATTCTTTAAGTAAGTGAATTATTTTATATCAAAACATTAAATTAATGAGTGAAGATTTTCAAAATATAAAAAATGCCTGTTATGGATTTTATTTCTATCTTAAATTATTGGAAATTTTCCTTTACTTACCCATTAAACCACCAAAATGTCAATTTTGATAAAAATGAAGCATATTTTTCAGGACAACTATTCTAATTAAAAAAAATAAAAGTTATTTATTTTAAACACAAAAGAATTATGAAGAAAAACTAATATAGTATATTAAGAGATATACTAACCTTAGATTCATCATGTATTAAATAATATTCTGGTTTGATATCAGCAAAACATGATAAAAATAATTCAGCAATAAAAAGAGCCATATAAATAACAGTAATTATTAATGTAAATTCTGATATGTTTATAAAATTAATAAATTTCTGAAATAAAATTTTTATAAATTAAAAAAATTGAAAACAGCAACCATAAAATAAAATTTATAATTTACAGCCATATCTCATTTTATTTAAATCTGACTTTATATAAAACTTTTATTAAAGTTTTTTAAATTAGAATTTGAAAATAATTGGAAACATTAAAGACTTATGAAAAAATGAAAATTCCACAGTCAAGTTACTATAACTTATACACTTTAATTATTCAATATGATATAAAATGTATCATTATAGTGCATACTATATTTACAAGAATGTTCTATTCTTGTAAAGTGAATGGCACTGATGAGGAACCGATCTTGGTTCGAAACGTTTTGCCAAAATAAAGTTTTTGTGCTTGCTAAGAGCTGTTTTGAACTATTATATATATATTTACATTATTTAAATTCAACTATCCCAAAAATTTAACTTAGATGTCTTAAAAGAGTTATTGATTCAAGATATGGCTGCAGACAGTATATAATATTAAACAGTACCTCATTAAATATCCTTAATAAAACTGAACGGTATGTTATTGTTTGGGAAATGGTCAACATTAACCAAAAACCAAATATGGTCTCAGATGATTGTTGGCCATATTTTCTACCCATAATTGTTAGAATTAAGACCAATATCTAAAGTATATAAAGATATTTAAAAATTTTTCTTAAAAATATTATATTTACTAAAAACTGAATAAATAAAAATATAATTACATTTTTAAAATTACCCATTATAAGTAATAATTTCAAAATAAAACAAATCCTCAAATATCTGGGTCATATAAACCTAAATTATCAAGCCAAATTTTAGCAATTGAAACCGTAACGGAAATAATTTTAATGATTGAAATAATTTGAACTAATGTTAGCGCCATCTCGTAATTAGAATAATTATTAATTTTACAAATCAATGAGTGGCGCCATCTATTACTTAATAATTGAACTAGGATTTTTAACTAATTTATCCGAAGAAAAAATCTGTCTCGGCCCGGGATCGAACCAGGGAACTTTGGGCTAACGTCCCAACGTCATAACCGCTAGACCACCGAGGCCAACAAGCACATTGATTCTTCGGACAGTTATATTAATTTAGAATGATATTAATTTAGAATGGATCTATCGGCAAAAGTCCGAAGTAAGTAATCAAAAATCATTCTAAATTAATATAACTGTCCGAAGAATCAATCTGCTTGTTGGCCTCGGTGGTCTAGCAGTATGACTGTTGGGACGTTAGCTCCCGGTTCGATCCCGGGCTGAGGCAGATTTTTTCTTCTTCAGGTAAGTTAATTCAATCCCGGGCCGAGGCGGATTTTTTTTCAGACAAATTAGTTAAAAGGTGGTCTAGCGGTATGACGTTGGGACGTTAGCCCAAAGGTCCCCGGTGGGCTGAGGCAGATTTTTTCTTCAGATAAATTAGTTAAAAATTCTAGTTTGAGCCGAGGCAGATTTTTTCTTCAGATAAATTAATTAAAAATTCGAGTTACTGAGGCAGATTTTTTCTTCAGATAAATTAGTTAAAAATCCTAGTTCAATTATTAATTAATAGATGGCGCCACTCATTGATTTTGTAGAAATTAATAATTATTCTAATTACGAAGAGGCGCTAATTAGTTCCAAATTATTTCAAATCATTAAAATTATTCCGTTTACGGTTTCAAGGGCTAAAATTTGGCTTGATAATTTAGGTTTTTCTGTTATGGTTTCAAGGGCTAAAATTTGGCTTGATAATTTAGGTTTATTTGGGATATAGTTCCCTTGAAGTTATTATTTAAAAGTTTATATCTGGGTCATATTTGAATATTATTATTACTTAAGTGCAATTGCTAATTCTTTATTATAAGCAAAAATATATAAAACTAATTTTGTTTATAAATATAGCAAAGATTAAAAATAATGATTTAAATTAAAAATTTCTCCTTATTTAATTTATATATTACCTTTATTAATAAAATGTAAAAAAGTAAATATTACTTTACATTATATTTATTACATACAATAAATTATGAATTTTTAAATAATTTTCAAAATTTGAAGATTCAAAATTATTTATAAAAATACAAAAATATAACATAAATAGGAATATCATTAAAACATACAAGTGAAAAAAGTTAAAAATCAATAAATTTTATAAAGCATCAAGCTTTATATTTTCACTATTAAAACAAATACATTTTTACTGAACATAGACTATATGAATACTATTTGTGATTGCTATAAACTGTGAAAATTTTTTATTTTCTAGACTGATATTCTTACTTTTATATGTGACTACAAAATTTTTATGAAAATTTAAAAGATATGAATATGCTTTATTTCTGAGCTAAGAAATATTGTTTATAATTCTAATATCTAAGTCAGATCTTCCAGACTGCTGTTAAAATAAACAGCAAACGCTGAGATGGAAGAAAAAGAAAATAATTATGTGATATAAGATTATATCATTGTCCTATGCAGCATATAAAGCACATGTGATATTTTACAATTAATAATATCAATTCTTGTAATCTTATAGAGTTGCATTGAAGTAATTACAGGTTAAAATATTAATTTCTATACTGAAAAAATTTAATAATTCTTTCAATTTTACTAAATTAAGAAAATTTAAAATTCTTTTCTACTAAATTTTATATTTATTTATTAGATTTTAGCAAATAATCCCTATATAGTATATTTTACAATTTTTGATTTGCTTGAATTAATGATTTGATTACAGTATTTATTTCTTTCAAACTGATATGAAAGATAAAATACTGTCCTTATACCCTTAAAATACCCCTTTCGGGGCCAGAGATGCTATAAAGCTACATGGTCCTCAACCAAAAATTAAACATATATATATATATAACATTAAATTACCCCCTCAACAAATTTCTGGACAATTATTGCAAGACATATTTAATTCTTCAGTCTTCATTTAATAATGGAAAGAAAAATAACTACAGGTACTTCCTGTCTTTATGAGTTAATTTAGACTTGAAAATTTCTTATAAATTAAGAACTCTGAAACCAAGAATCAATTTCCCATAGATATAATAGGCCCCATTAATATCAAGAACAACAAAATTAAGTAAAGAATAACAAAATCAATAATTTATGATTAAATAATGATTTATCTATTTAAAGAAATGAAAAATATAGCCTTTAAAATCAAGAAAATAATAATAATAATTTATGTTATATACATGTTAAAGAATTTTCATTATTAGCAATAAATCTGTACTACAATAAATCATCTGCAGTTCAATTAGAGAAATGTAAAATATATTATTATAGCTGTTTATGTACACTAGATGAGATCATTTTTGTGTGTTAAGATTTTTTGATATAATTTTTATATTTTGTAAAAATTACTGCTAAAAATTGTATAAATGAAATAAGAACAAATTAATAAATATGAAATATTAATAAAAATGACAATATTTCAATGAATTTATGTAATTTATTAATATTTTTATGAGGTAACTTCATTCAACAAAAGTTACATAACTCATGGTTTTTTTATAAATAATTTCAGAAAATTTCAATCAAATTTCTTCATTTGTGGCCTATTTTGTTCAGAGGACTTGTCACTATCTAAAAATATTAACTATTTCATTGGATGGCTAAAATTTCATATAAAATTTAAAATCACATTTTTGTTGATCTCATATACAAAATAAGACATTGTGATAAAAGCAAATCTTTAAAAAAATGCTTACATTGTAGAAATAACATAAAAATGCAATGAAGTAATAACTAAATATACAGCACACTTGGCAGTAGTGACTTCAAAAGTATTTTATTTAACAAATAAGTACTTTCGGTCTATCTACTAGACCGTCTTCAGCGTTATACTAACTTACAAAGAACGTAAAAGATTAAATTAGTGTTACAGGCAGTTCATATAACGTTCAAAAATGCAATGAAGCTTGAAAATTTCAAAAGATTTCAATAAAAATTAAATGAGATTTCACAATTTTATTTTTTTACTTTTTTGCATATTAATTAGGTTTAATTTCAAAATATAGCTGACAGCAAAAGGGTTAATGCTCTATATGCTCAAACTTGATAAAATCTTTGCAGCAACCAAAATAAATTGGCTCTGCAAATGAACATGTCAAAGTCAACAGTTTGGAAGGCCCTAAAACAAAATCTTAAAGTTTTAAAGAAAGGGACATACTATTTTTTAAGTATTCAGTAAAAGAAGAATCAAGTCAAGAGAAGTTGTGCATTATTGAAGCAGTGCATGGGTGAGAGCTACAAAAACTTTCCTTTCACTGATGAGAAAAATTTTCCCTGTTGAATAAAAATAATAAGCAAAATGACTGCATCTATGCTAAGTGAATAGAAAAAATCCTCAGAAGTTTAGAAAATACCAGGAATGAGACACTAGCTTCAGTGATGGTGTGGTGTGGAATCAGTTGACATAGAAAAGCAAAGTTGCACTTTGTACTACAGGGAGTGAAAGTGAATGCAAAGAATTACATGGAAGAAATTTCAGAACCTATTGTAAAGTTACTGAACTATAAAACGTTCAATCAGACTGCACCAAATACAAATTACAAGCAAAACTACACAAGAGCCCTTTGACGGGATAATCTCAAAGTACCATATTAACTAATCAATACTAGAATTCACTAAGATATTTTAGGAAAAACTGGAATTGACGGAAAACTTGGTTTGTTTGCAATTACTTACAGTTTTTACTAGTTAAAAGCAGTTAGTTAAAGGCCTTCTATTTGTTCAGTTTATGAAAAACCGAGCTTTTCATTCTGGAATAAAACAGTCGCCCTATTGAGCCATGGTTGAGATAGACCAAGAGTAGGACTCGCGATTTTAGCATTGCCATCAGATGTTCTCGAAACATTGAAGATGAAGACGAATTCCAGAGAGTCATTGAGAAGATGAACGCGCGACAGAACGAAACTGAGACGTGCTGAAGAGGAAAATGAGGCTGGTCCTACTAGAGTTTATATCACATCAGCCAGAAGAGCTCACGAAAATTTCTCTAAATAGGTCAAGAAAATAAAACGTATCTCCGATGCCACCTACCCCAGTTGAAGTAGAAGATAATGTCATAATCCAAATCCCGGATATGGACAGAGCCAAGACACATTTTCAAAATATCATCAGAATTGTGCTAGAAAAAAAATGAAGGTCTGCACAAGATTGGAACTAAGGATGGAAGGGTAGATAAATTACATTGCAGGTAGGTTTTGTATCTTTTATGTATTTGTTACTATTTAGAGAGTGCCCAAAATACGATTATTATATATCTTTTGTAGATCGGAATTTGACGTTTGTCGGACAAGTTCCTGATGCCCGAAGAGGCACCAGATACAGAAATTTCTTTGAAGACGACAGCTAGGAAAGCGGCGATAGCACAAGGGTTCACACATTGCGCTTGCGAGAAAAGTTGCATTTCGAAAAGATGCTTGTTTCAGAAAAAGGGAATTCTCTGCAACTGTAAATGTCATAACATTTTTCCATGCGGAAACAAATAATGTGCATCATAAATATACAGTATTTATTTTGTAGAAAAGTTACTATGTTTTTATTTTTCCCCCTAACGCATGATTGCACGATTATGAAGATATCAAGCTTATCCTCGTAAAAGAAACATAGTCTCGAAGCCGGCTATTAGGAAGTCGGATATATGGGACAAACGGTCCGGTCTCGGCGAAAAACCTATTTTGTGTGTATTTTTCGTTGGATATAGCGGATTCGGATATAACGGAAAATTCGGCTATAAGGGAGATAATTTTTCATTTTTTTCTGTACTCTTCCTTATGATGATCTACTTTTCATCCTGCTTTACCTCGGCCGGCCATCGATGTAATTTATTTAAAAATAATAAAAACATCATAAAAGTCCAATTTGTTGCTTTTTGTATTAATAATTTAAAAATTAATGAATACAAATAAATTAAAATTGTAGTTCCTCTAAAAAGGCAAAATCCGCAGATGGCGCTGTACCCTAAAATTGGCGCCACTCAATAATTTGTTATATAAGATCGTAGAAGTTTTAGAGTTATACTCCAATATCCAAAAAGAAGAAAAAGGGTTATACTCCAAGTTTATGAGATTAAATGACAGGATTTCTGCTCATTTATATAAGCGGATAATATCTATTATAGTATTAATTATTTCCCATTTTATGTATACTGCAAATACAAGATTCATAACTGGTATTGGAATAATTACACAACTCAAATAACCGATATTTGGTTAAAACCGAAATAACAAATCTAGTTGAAAACTCTCCAATGTTTACTTTGCCCATCTGACGACGCGATGATTTGTTGCACATTCGGATATAAGGGACAAAAAGTGTAGGTCTCCTCGATTCCCTTATAACCGGCTTTGACTGTATTAGGTAATACTAGTTTTCACTAGTCATATCGAGTTTTAACTAAAGAAGTTTCAGGCTCATCTCACACGTACCACAACAGAACCACGCCACAAGTAGCGACAATATCGGCCACAAGTTGCGACAGCGGTTGAAGCCGACTTCAGTTAGCGGTCCATCTGAGAGATTATGCATTTCTATATAAATATAATTATAATTCCTACTGTACACAAACAGACTACCGTTTTGTAGTGGCGTAGTTATGCTGTGGCTCGTGTGAGTTGAGCCTTAGTGAAAACCAGAAGTTTCTAACAAATGTAGTGAATTCTAGTAGTGACTAGTTAATACTAGTATTCACGAAAGGGCTTTGTTCCAACTAGTTTCAACTAGGCAAATCGGTTTTGACGGTAATATACATATATATGTTACAGGATAAACCCGAATTCAGGAAATACTAGAATTTCCTAGTCGAAACGCCTTGTGCAAATGAAGTTTATATGCTCCCATCCATTTAGAACTTATAATTGCTTCAATGCAAAACATTACAAATTTAGTGCTTTTTGCATATCTAGTATCTTTTTATTATTATTAGAACAAAATATTCAGAATGTTGTAGTGTTATTTTAGTGTGTTTTTATTTAGATTAGTGTTAATACTTTCCAAATATATACAGTCAATTCCACTTAATTGGGCCACTGGTTAATTGGAGCAGCCACTTTTTTGGGCCAAATCTCAAAGAACGGAAACCAAACTAATAAACCAATACATAATTTAAACGTTTAATTGGGACAACTTTTCGCTTAATTGAGACAAAAGAAAATTGAGCAAAAAGGGAATTTAGCAATTTTTGATATATTTTAGGGATTTTTTGAAAGTATGTTCAACCACTACATACACTTTTTTACTTTGGCAACACTAGCGCGATGCCAATCAGTTATCTAATGTCATGTTGTGAGGAAGTTAACACTGACCTATCCTATTTTATTTTAATATACTCTTTTATTATTTATCGATATTTTCAATATTAGCTAACATATTATATTTAGTTTAAGAGTTGACTTACTTCCACACTCTCTGTCGTAGTAGTTAGCAATCACATGTTATGGAATTGGAAACAGTCTTCTGGAAAAGCTGTCCCGGCTAATGACATCATCTAATCTAAATAAGTTTTACCACTGATCCGATATGAGAATGTAAGAATGATCTCGTATTGAGGCTTTAAATTCATATATAATTAAATTGTAAAGAGGATGACATGAATTGATAACTATATAAGCTAATAAATTTAAACATGTTATGTATATTTATGTAAATGAAGCAACACGGGACTGTATGTCACTCAGATATAAAAGCCGATGCAACCAACGACTCAACGAGGTGTTGTATCAATGTAAGATTGGCTAAGTAACATTGGAATTCTTGTAAAGGTCTACGATTGTTTGAAGTTTGTATCGGTGGTGGAGGTAGTAACTTTTAGTAGTATTTAAGGTTTATTTCTTGTGAATAGTTGATTGTTGATATTTGAATTGGATTAAACAAGTTTTGTTGATTAATTGATTGTTGCTTTACTATCGTTTCAATAAAGCATTTATTAACACTTTTGTAAGTGTTTCGAGTCTAATAAATTTATATTTTTTGTTATTTAACTTGTTCTGAGAATTTATTCAAATTATTAGTATAAGTTTCTAACATCGTTTTGTTGTTCTTAGATCTAACACTTAATCGGTACTTTTAGTTGTAAGTTCCGATTTCCAGTTTTGTTTCATCGGTCAGACATTACATTGTTGGTTAGATTGTTTTGAAGTTAATTATATTTAAGTTAGAGTTTAGAACAGGGCTGTCCAATAGGCGACCCCGGGCTGCATGCGGCCTGCTAAGCCATTTTGTGTGGCCTACGAGGCTTTGTAATATAATATTACTTTTTAATATTTTTTCACTTTTATTTATTATTTTTTTGAGAGATTAATAAAAATAATCCTAAAATTGGATTATATTAACTCAATTAATTAATATAGGGTTTTATTTTAATGTTATATTCGACTGTTATCTAAAAGAAACGTTGTACTGATGAGGGACCGGTGACGGGTCCGAAAACGTTTTGCAGTAATAAAACAGTTTAATACCTGCTTGTAGTGCTGTATTGACTCTGAACTTGTATCTTAAGTGGTATATTATAAGCAAGTGGTTTTTTCTTCTATAAGTATCAATTAATTAATTTTTCTTAATGATTAGTAATTATTTAATGATCAACAAACTATCAATGACATCACATTTTTATAAGACTTTCAATCACGTCAATTTTAGTTTTAGCTATTTCAGTTTAAAGTGTGACTGTATATTAGTTATTTTTTGGTTTCTAACACACACATTTCAGTGATTGTGTGACCGTTGTTTGAGATTGTGTTTTAATTTTATTTTACTGTTTACTGTAATTTAATTTTATCTTACTATGAGTTCATTGCATTTTGAAATGAGTGAAAAAAACGTAAAATAGAAAATGAAAATCGAGTATATTAGTAGCGGTTGAGAAAAAATGAGTTTTTCATAACAAATCACACGGGTTAACTGCTTGGTTTAACAAACGTTTTCCTAACTTTTGTGATTTTGGTCAGAAAGTAATATTAATGTTTGGTAATACTTATTTGTGTGAAAGTGCATTTTATAACATGAAGATAGTTAAGAATCGATTCGGAATCTGCCCTGGAAATTCTTCTTTCACATATTCTGCAGATAGCTACAACAGGAATGGATGTAAATATCCAACCCTTGTAAATGCTGTTGCCCTCATTTATCACATTAAATAGGTACATACATATTATTTTTATATACTTTCAACTGTTTATATTTTATAACTTTTTGTTAATATGTTTATTGGATGCAATCTGGTAAATATAATTTTGTAATAAGATTTGCGATCTGGAAATAAAATTGGTTTCCAAAAAGCATTATATTTATGTGTTCCGTTTGTTGAGACAATAGTGTATCAAATATCAAAGCCCCTCCCCCTTTTTTGTAACTTGGCCCTCCATATCTCTAGTAAATATCATATCACAGCTATGGCCCTCAGGTTCATTATAATTGGACAGCCCTGGTTTAGAAGAAGTCCTGAGCTCAGGACACACTCTGGATTGCAGAATTGCTAGAACCATTAGGTTTAGTTGTAATTAATAGTATTGATATTCATTAGCATTCGTGACTTTGCAATGTATCTGGCAAGTATGCGTCTGCTTAAAAGTCTACTGTTACTGCATCTAGTAATATTCATTTACAGTGTCAATTTTATTTAAAATTTTTAAATCTTTGCTAGAAGAAAAATGATTTTGCACTTTCAGGTAAAATTGCTTTGCTGGATAAAATTAAAAGCCAGCCATTTATTCTTGAATAAAATTGCTTTGCTGGATAAAATTAAAAGCCACCGTAGACTCGTTGAAATAAACCAAACTCAAAAACTGCTTTGCTGGATAAAATTAAAAGCCAGCCTTTTAATACAAGCCATCGATTCATTGCTGAATAAAATTAGAAGCCAGCCATTTAATACAAGCTATCGTAGATTCCTGAATATTTGCCAAGATGCCAAGAAATGATTTTACACTTTCAAGTAAAATTGCTGGGCTGGATAAAATTAAAAAAGCACTATTTAAAATAAAGCTATCGTAGACTCGCTGATATAACTGGTGTACCAAAATCAAAAGACTATCATAGACTTGCTGATATAACTGGTGTATCAAAATCAGAAGACAAAAGACAGACTTACACTTGATGCATTTTTGCAGGATTAAAATTTGAAATTTATCATATATGTATTATTTTTTCTTCACTATATATAGTACTAATATTTTCTGTATTTTGGTTTAATAAAGCATTAAAATAGGTACCTAATTATTATTTTTTTTACTTTCTTATTTATTTACCTTATTTATTACATATTTTATTTTAGAATTTATTATTAGTTCATTTAATTGGGTCAAAATGGATTAGTCCCAACGTCCCAATTAAGCAGAATCGACTGTATATATTTTGAAAAGCATAATCATTTATATATATATACAATAGAAGCTGCTTATTGTAATCACAGATATTATCATCAAAAATTTACGGTCCCCAATAATCCATATTAAAATGCATTATGAAAACTCCACTTATAGTAATCAGAATTTTGGTTATTGTCATCAGAATCGATACACCACTATCAAATCCTGCATTTAAAACTAAAAAATATCGTAGATAATACTAAAATATTGATTAAATCTATTAAAATAAACAATATTATTTGTTAATTGTTCATTTATTACTTCGTTTTCACCAAAATTTAGGCAAAAATGAGAAAATCCGAAGATAAACACTTGTCCTCCATTTTAAATAATGCAGATTCGACTTAAATGCAAAGATATGATTTGTGTACATTTTTTAATTAATAATTATTAGAATGATGTAAGTTTTTGATTTAATAAAATTCATACAGACACATATGATTGCTTTTCAAAACTTTGCGGCGCCTTTAGGTAGTTTCACCACACGTCTTGCCTGTATGAATGACGCGGACTTACTGTTGCCAGATGTGGTGATTTTTAATGTTTTTTTGATGATGAAATATATAGTTTAAAACTGCAGATAGAGAGATTTAGTGACTTTATAATTCCCTTTATAGAAAAAAAAATTAAAAATTATTTTTGATATAAGAATTTTCTTACTATTATCTAGTTCTTTGTGATTTTCCATAAACTGGAATTGGCAACATTAAGCGTAAATCATTTCACTTAGTTCTTCGTGATTTTCGTAAACTGGAATTGGCAACATTAGGCATAAATCATTTAACTTCACTTTTTTGCTTAAATGATTAAGCGAAAAAGTGAAGTTCAATAAGTGTTTGCCGACCACTTATAGAGCTTTTTATTATTATTATTATTATTAGTTTAAGCAAAAAAGTGAACTTCAATAAGTATTCATCGACCAGTTATAGAGCTTTGTATTATTATTATTAGCGTTATCTTTTAATGTAATTTTCATTTTTTTTATTTTTTATATCCCCGCATCTATCATTTTCTCGTATACATAGTTTTTTTGGGAATCCCGACGAAAACGATGAATCGAGATTACACTGTATATAACAGCAAAGTACAGTATATACTATATAATAAAAAAAAATTGAAAATTATACTTTTTTGACATGCACTGTTTGATGTTATCAATCGGTTATTCTTATCAAAATAGATCAGCCCGAAAGTGATTCTAATAAGAAGCTTCTATTGTATGTATATATATATATATATATATCATGCTAATTAACATAATATATATATAAAAAATCTTTTTGTAAATATTTTGATATTTATGTAAAAAAATCAATCAGTATGATGCAACAATAATATCATCATCATCATCATCATCATCATGGCAGTATCCTTGTAACAAGGTCAGCAATATTCAAAGAAGAAAGAAGTAAGAAAGGGGAAACACTGAAATATCATTAATCAGATAGTGTTCTCATGTTTATATGGCAAGGGGATTACATGCTTCAGTGATCTTTCTGGGTTGTTGCAACTTTGTCATAATGACCAAAAGTTAGGAGCTTGAGGAAGTAGTGTTTGGGGTTATCTAAGACCTTCAAGGGGCAGCCCCTTCACCAGATGTACCATCGTTGGTGATACATCAACATGCTGAAATTATAATCATGATTTTTCAAACTTAAAGAAAAATAAGTTGCAGATGGAATATTTATATCAGTTCAAGTTGCTTACTTCTAAGAATTATGCTTTCTCTCTTTCCCTCCTCAACCAAAAGATTGGTGGGCAGAATGTTTGTTGTGCAATGGAATTCTATCTGTGGCCAATCATTTAATTTGGCAATATGTCCTTCCTTACTTGATGTTTCCTTCCTTTCTTGATGTTATCCATGTAGTTTGTTCTTGGTCTTCCTTGTCCCTTTTATCCCATTGTCTTTCCTTCCAGCAATGTTGTATACCAGACTGAGTAGCATAAAAGGTGTCCAACCATTTCATTTCTCCTCCTCTCAATTATTTTAAGTAGACTGTATGTTTCTCCAGCTCTCTAACACTTCTTCATTAGTCACTTTATTCGTCCAAAGAATTCTCAACATTCATCACCAACACCACATTTCGAATGCTTGGAGTCTTTGCTGTTCCACTCTCCTTAGAGTCAAGTTTATGATGCATATGTTGCAACACTCCAAATAAAGCTTTTTAAAAAATGTTTTTTGTATTGAGTTTAATATTCTTGGAAGTTAGTAAGTTCTTTTTATTGAAAGTGCTTTTAGCTTGAGCAATTCTGGAGGCAAATTCAATCTTGCACCTTCCATCCGATGTAATTAAGCTACCTAGATATCTAAAAGCCTTAACTTGTGTTAGCATTTTTCCATTCATGATAAATTAATATTTCAGAATAGATTATATTGCATAATGAGAAAAAGATCCTATTCAGAAGTTTAGCCTATAGAAGGAAGGATGAAATGAATGAATATTTTTGAATTTATTCAAATGTGGACATTCATAGATATTTGCATTATATACATATTTTTAATAGCAGAATCAAGAAACAAAATATTTGTTAGGAATAAATATGATAGTCCTGTCATTGCCAAAGCATTATTACTTGCATTAGTAGTACAAAAAAGGTACATCATGAATGATACCTTCCTATATGTGGATTTTCCTGTCTTAATAATTTTTGCACTCTCCCAATTTATATGCAGATTACTGTTTAAAGCTCTTTGTGCTAAAGCAGTAGTGGTTTTCTCTTTTTCTATGTTATATTTATGTCCTGAAATTCTTTTAGGAAGAGTGCATGAAGTACCCTACATAAAGTTGTTCTTGTTGTAAATCCATGTCCTTAAATTCTATTTGATATACATCTGGGACTTGATTTTTGTCTATCCAGTCTTTGCTGTTCCTCAAACAATTGAACATTGTGTTCCTTCTTATAAATACTATCTTTTTTTCCTATAGTTTTTTCTATCTCTTTTTCTATGTTTTAATATGAGTGGGTCTAATTCTACTTTAAATGTCTCCTTAAATTCATCTCTGCATTCCAACTTGCTTTTCTTTCTATTTTGCACTCTTTCCCAAAGTTTGAGGATACTGCTCCTTGTGTAACCATGCTTTAATGCTTGTTGTACTATCCAATCTAATTCTTTATCTTCCTCATTATTGCAATGTGTCTCTATCCTAGTAATAACACACGGAATTTGTTTATTCCCAACACACAACAAGACCCATGGGAATACAAAATAATGTCATTCCAATTGCCATTTTGATAGAGTGGCTGGGGCCAAAATTATACAGAACAACAGAAGAGGAGACGGACTCATAGCAGAGTCTCTTAATTTAGCAGAATGCACCAAAATCAATCATAATGACTGTCACAATCTCCAATGCATGGCTTTGGGCTTTAAATTGCCATTAGCTCACAGTGATGGAGTTGACAGTCACTTCTGGATGGTTGCTGCAGATGTTCCTATATGCAGGTGTCTGAATGCATCAAACCAAGTTACAACTTCAGAAACACTAGAAATCATTGCAAGACGGGTCAGAAAACATTCTAAATGAAAAACTGATCCAACAGTTCTCCCCAGCATGGTTGTATGCCATCAAAAATCTGATCCCCGCTTTGTGCTAATTTTAGTTTCGAATCCCAGGCCATGTTATATACTTGTATCTATTTTATTTTCTAAAGTTAAAACTTTGTATTTATTTTAACAGTTATATTAATTTTTTGTTTTATTTATCCTGTAACCATAGCAACATAGTAGCATTTTTTTTAGTTCAACTTTTATTTTCCATTAAGATATTCTGTTCTATTTGTGTTTGTAACCTGATGAGGGCTATATGCCAAAAACGTTTAAGTTTTAACCTTTAACGCTCCAATGCCTGGTGTGACCAGTCACGCCTCCACCCCTCCTCCCCTCCAATCACTGGTCACACCAGTCAAAGTTTGAAACCCAAAATCTTCATTATTTTTGCTTAAATCGAGAAAAAAATGGTTAAAATCTCAAATTCTATCATATTTTTCATATTTCTGTCATATTTTCTCAAAAATTTGATTTTATGTTGATGTTTTAATAAATTTTTAATTAACCCTTCAAACATTTGATTTTATGTTGATATTTTAATAAATTTTTAATAACTCCTTTAATTCAAACCCAATCTGAATCCATTAACACATTTGTGATCTTTGCACCCACCAAAATTCAAGAACAGTTTGTCCGAATCAGTCCAACTTCAAAATTATGTTCCACATTTCCTTCAATTTTATCCTTATTTCTTTTTTACAGATATCTTGATCCAGTAAATTAAATTTGGAAAAATTTGGCCCTTTGTAAATAATACGATTTTAGCACTTTTTCACACATAAAATTCGATAAATTAGTTTTATTTAAAAATTTATAAATTTTAACTTATCAGAGAAACAAAGTGACCTATACCATGCTTGATGATCAACACGGAAGTCAGCATCCTAGATTCTGGTGGGAAATAGCTAACGGTTTTTCAAAATCAGCTGATTGATTGTTTATATTAGTTATATTTTAAATATAACACAAAAATTTAAACAATACAGTAATTTTTGTGTTATTTCCAGTTGAAACAAGTAACTAGTAGACCAGGGATGCATAATTATTGTCAAACAGCGTCCATCCAAGGTCAATTGTTGACCACAGGCTGTGGGCTAGTTACATTATGTTGACTAAGCGGAGAGCCGTGACAACCCATCCCCTTTGTTTGAAAATGCTATTATTATTATATTTTAACTACCCTATTTTGTGATAGATGCAGTGCACAAAATAAAAATTACACATTGTTATCAATGTTAAGTAAACTTTCAGCCATGCATGATAATGTCTTATTTGAGAAAATTATAAAATAATATAATCTGGATGTCTTATTTGAGATTACTTTTCCCATGAAAGGTCATAGTTATTTACCAATAGATAGGATCTTTGAAAGAGTGGAAAAAAATGTTAAGGAAAACAGATATGATTCTTCTTCCTGAAGACTACAATAGAATATTTGAACGTGTAGGGAAGGTACACGTTCTTGGAAAGGATTGGCAAGTGGGAAACTGGAAAGTTGCAGTTACTTCACACATTAAGGCAAAAATGGACTTCAAAATCTCTGAAATGAAAGTTGTCAGATTAAACTCCAAATCTGTAGCTTGTAAACAACATTATTCGGACTTGGCTGCAATGTGCAAACATACATTGTTAAAAAGAGGAAAAGAAGTGGTCAAACCTTGTAGTAGACATGGTACAGCTGGGAAAACAAACTGCAAAAGGAAAAAGTTGAGGATGTAAAGAAACTTATAAACAAATTGGGAATAAATGATGAGCACCCAGCAATGTCCTTTTATAAGAAAGTTTTCACTTTCTCAGAAAATGAATGATTGTGAAGTAGTACTGCAAAAAGTTGGATATAAATTAATGTAGTTGAATAATTTGGTAAAATTCTTGTTTTAATATCAAGATTATATTCCTAATATTGTATTTTCATTATTTCTTTGCAAAATAAATTTCTGTTCCATATAAAAATTTCGTTTCTATCCCTTTCCATATATAAACACTCCAGTTTTGTTCCAAAGTGACTTAATTCCACCATATAAACTACTGATTCTACTATTTCTTTTGTCTTGGGATTTTTTTCACTTACACACCTCTATTTAGAATATAGAAGTAAACCCGTATAAAGGAATACCTCGATTATCGCGGTTTCGATTATTGTGATTGTCAATTTATCGCGGTTTATAATTTGATACCAAAATTCGAATTATTGCGTGAAATTGGAATTATCGCGGCCGCGAGATGTAGCCCATTACATATGCCCAAATTCCGAATTATCGCGGTTTTGAGATGTAGCCCATTACATATGTAACCAGAATTATATTTACTCGAGTTATTGCAGCCGCAAGATGTACCCACTACATATGCAAACAGAATTACATTTAGTTTGAGTCGCCCCACTCCAAATAGCACTTCGTTTTTATCCAATTACGCCAGCTCAACATTCACCAGTAACTATCCACCTCTACTTGAAGTACATGTGGATATTTTATTTCTCTTCTTAGTTACTCCTACAATGAATGCTAAAAGAAACAAGGATGATATCAAGGCTATAGCTTCAAAAAGAAATGTAATCAACTTAGAAGATTAACTCGTTCAACAAAATATTTTTTTTCTTTATACATAAAATTTAATTAATATATTTGAAAAATCCTTAGCAATGATCACCCATTTTACATGCATTATTTATCCCGATTATCGTGGATTCGATTATCGCGGTATTTTTCGCAGCAACATTAACCGCAATAATCAAGATATTCCTGTACCAAAAATCTGAACCATATCTTGAAATTTAAGATTGAATTTTAAAAATCGCTCTTTCTGAAAAATTGTATTTCTTGGAGATACGTCACTGTGGAAATAAGCTCTTCAATTAATGATAGATTATGTTTATATCAAAAATTATAGTTAATATGAAAGCATTATTAATTAACTAGTCTTCAGCACTTGTTTAAGTGAAAAAATTATATTTTAATACTTATTAAAGATCTTTCAGCTTAATAAAGCCATCCTCAGTAACTTCAAGTTTAAAAGCAATTGAATACATAAAATCGAATTATTTGAATACCTTTGGTATTTTTTGATATTCAAATAATTATTAATTCTAATAAGAAGCGAAAGTATATAACGTATATTTTAATATGAAAGCAGTGATTCATCAGTTCTAACAACAAATGACAGTACAGTTCGTACTGTTCCAAAAAGGTAGTCACCTAAGCGGAAGATGTTCGGATTCCTTACAATACTTACAAACCAATGAGATTAATCAGTTCAGGCATGAATTCAAGTTTGCAGAACCTTAGACGATTCCATTTTTTTCTTCTAAGCCACAGGGTTAGGTAGGCATAATGACAAGTGTTCAATCATTTTTTCCAAAAACTGATTTTGAGCATTTATTAGGAAAGTTTCAATTTATTATTTACAAATTATTTTATATTAAATTATTTAACTAACTCTGCTTACAATCAAACTATTTTTAATTCAACAAACTATAGCACTTATTAGCAGTTTTACCTTATAGTTGTTTTTTAAAATTTATGATTTTATGTCATTTGAATATTGCAAAAATATATATTCCATTTTTTTGCTAAATTAAAAAATTCTTCTGAGGTTTCAACAAGACCACTGAAAGAAAGCTGTTAAACATATGATGGTAGAAAATAAGAGTGATCAGATTGTTTGATTTCATGAGTAAATTTTCCTAAATTAGGATATTTTTGTTTATATTTCTTACCAGTCCATCCTGTTAAACATAATAATGCATCATTCTTTAATATACAGTATATTCTTCTGATGACTGATTTGGAACATCTGATAAAAATGAATTCTCATTTTCACATACAATAAATTTTCCTAAATTAGGATATTTGGTGTTTATATTTCTTAGGAATCCATCCTGTTAAATATAATAATACATCATCCTTTAATATATATTCTTCTGATGACTGATTTGGAACATCTGATAAAAATGAATTCTCATTTTCACATACAACATAATCAATGTAATCAGATACAGTATTTAACATATCTGCTTTAATTTATACAGTTAGTTAAATAAGTTTTTCAATACCTTTAATCAGGGTTGGTTGTTTTCGGTGCATCACTTTACTTCTCACCGTTGCTTGATTTATTGGTTTTGGGGAAACATTTTATAACAAATGTTCAAAACGATGCCCTTCCACTTCAATGGCACAACTTTCTTCCCTACCAGTAATTTTAAATTTTAAATACGCATTCTATTATAATCATATTAGTCACTATATTTCATTCAACCTAAATTTACATCATGTAAAATAAAATACACATTTCACACTGTCAAGTAGCTATTAATGCTAAATGTAAACTTAAATACTAACTTTGATAAATTAATGCTAATTAATTAATTAATTAAAACCTCATAAATAAGAATTTGAACTCTACAATCCCTACAATGTTTTTAAAGGTCATAGTAATAAGGTCATTAAAAAATGTGATAAAAATTATGGTTTCCCATTGGAATCTCGCTTCTCATCCAGGTCTACGCCTGATATATTTCCGGTTTAGACAGGAAGTCAAAAAATCAGCCGCATGAGTCAACCTTGTCTTCTACTAACCTTGCTTCTGTACGGCTTTTCGTAGATTTTCATGAATTTTCCATCGACAATTGATTTTCCGAAACGATATTCTTATCATTGTTGGAGTTTGAGTATTGTTATCAAATTTCGAATTTTTTATATTTATAATTTTTTACTAGTTTTTTTTTTATTAAATCTATGCTAATTTTTATATAACCCGTTCGCTCTATATTTTGAGCTGATACCACCCTGTTGGTCGTACCATCTCGGATATACATCGATGCTTTAGCCATCTATAAACCATGCTTTAGCTTTTTAACTACCTAACACCACCTAGTCAGTGATCGAAACCCGGTCACTAAAAAAATTTTTTTTCGTACAATGTTTATTAGTTATACAAAATCATAGAGTTAGGAATACATAGAGATGCCCTGTCGTTCCAAAGCTGAAGCCACTGACGCTAGTCTTCCCATTTAAAAAAATTGACTTGACCCTCAAATGACATTGAAGGTCAAGGTCAGATTTAAGGTCACCAACTGATTGCCCCCTTTAAAACCCAACAATTTGTCTACAACTTTTTCCGAAATAATGAGATCCAGTTAAGATATTTCGTTGTCTCAAGATAAAAAACTCACCCTGTATACAGTAGAACTATCGCTATATCACTACTTACAATTGCTAACAGCTGCTTGTTTTCACCAGATAACATGACTATGACATCAGATGAAACAACCTTATTGTGAAAGAAGCAATTGCCGAGTCATTTTGATTGCAAACCATCGACATATATATATATATGTATATATATCGATGTTGCAAACATAAATCGAAACTTCCTATCAAAACACCAAACAGACTTCGGAATCGATGAAAACACAGAAACAAAATCAACCTGGTCTTAATTGCAATTTACTTTTCTTCACAAATGAATTTTCATCTTAAGGTAGGTTTACACCAAACGCAAGCGTTAATGCCGCAAATGTTTTGTATGGCATAGAAATGTGCGCCGCAAAACATGACGTCACCAAACGCCGAAGAAAAGAATCGATCTGCGCTGGAGTTGGTGTAAAACTTAAACATAAGTTGAGTTCAGAAAATTCTCCGCTGGAGAAGCTGAAAAATGACGTCATATCAAGAGACAACGTAATTTGTTAAACTGCTGGAGATCCAGCCGTTCAACAAATCACATTATCTCGCGATCTTTACGGGTCATGATGTCATTCTTTATCTTCTCCAGCGGAGAATTTTCTGAACTCAACTTATGTTTAAGTTTTACAAACAACGTAATTTGTTAAACGGCTGGAGATCCAGCCGTTCAACAAATCACATTATCTCGCGATCTCTACGGGTCATGATGTCATTGTTTATCTTCTCCAGCGGAGAATTTTCTGAACTCAACTTATGTTTAAGTTTTACACCAACTCCAGCGCAGATCGATTCTTTTCTTCGGCGTTTGGTGACGTCATGTTTTGCGGCGCACATTTCTATGCCATACAAAACATTTGCGGCATTAACGCTTGCGTTTGGTGTAAACCTACCTTAAGATGAAAATTCATTTGTGAAGAAAAGTAAATTGCAATTAAGACCAGGTTGATTTTGTTTCTGTGTTTTCATTGATTCCGAAGTCTGTTTGGTGTTTTGATAGGAAGTTTCCATTTATGTTTGCAACATCGATATACATATATATATGTCGATGGTTTGCAATCAAAATGACTCGGCAAAATTGCTTCTTCTACAATAAGGTTGTTTCATCTGACATCATAGTCATGTGATCTGATGAAAACAAGCAGCTGTTAGCAATAGTAAGTAGTGATATAGCGGGTTGTTTCATCTGACATAATAGTCATGTGATCTGATGAAAACAAGCAGCTGTTAGCAATAGTAAGTAGTGATATAGCGATAGTTCTACTGTATATAAAAGAAATATTAAATTAATATTGCGTTATGGTTGTTCTAATCACAGCATGAAAGCTTCACGTAAAGAAAAGAAAATATCTTTCTATTTATTTCTGTATATAAAAGAAATGTTAAATTCATATTGCGTTATGGTTGTTCTAATCACAGCATGAAAGCTTCAGGTAAAGAAAAGAAAATATCTTTCTATTTATTTCCTCATTGTAAGCCAGATTTAATAAAGTCATGGTTTGCCAAAATAAAGAGAAACTATTTGCATCTGTTCGGTACACTTCGAAGAAAATTGTTTTGTTAACCAAAATTTTACAAATAATAACCATCAGCAGTACCGAAACGTTAAAACTGTCAAGGTAATTATGTGAAGGATAAGCAAAACAGATTATCTAATATTAAAACTAAGATGATAATTTATCTGTACTTACTCCAAAGTAAAATCATTGTCTTGAAATAAGTATTCTCTCGTGTTGTTATTCATAATGAGTTAAAATTTCTTGGCATAATATGCATTTCAATAAAATGATGTACGCTTCCCTATTTTCTCTCATGATTGAGAAAAATGATTACAAATAAAAGTCTCGCTACATAATTTTATAATGTGTAAGTTGTTATTTTTTTATCAAAATACAGTACCAAACTTATTTTTTAAATTACATTTTTATGTTGTGCAACTTCACTTATTATTTTAAATTAATGTTAAATATTATCTTTACATTTTATATTTCATTAACTACATAATTTTATAATGTGTAAGTTATTATTTTTTTTTTATCAAAATACAGTACCAAACTTATTGTTTAAATTACATTTTTATGTTGTGAAACTTCACTTATTATTTTAAATTAATGTTAAATATTATCTTTACATTTTATATTTCATTAAGCATCATATTCACTGTAGGCTAATTTACTTATTTTTAATTTTTAATAACTCTAAATAGAGTAAATGCATAAAATGAATAGTTCAATTGCCATTATCTTATGATCAATCTTTTCTGAAATATTTTCATATAATTTTTATCATCAAAATGTGCTAATTCTTAGTTTCTAAGCTCTTTTAATAATAAATTTATTATAACCCAGTTTCGTTTAGCCCATTCTTTCCTTACACTAAATTAATTTAAAATATACAATCAGATATTAATTCTTATTTCGTTTGATGATGATGAAATTGCTATCGATGATTCATATATTTCCTTTATCATCTCTGCTTTAATATGTGAAGCGATGACAAATGTTCCCGAAGAATCTTCATTAAAATAGAAACCTTCTTTATTCATTATTGCGCCTTTCTTATTAAGATCAAACGAATTATTTGTAAAATTCGTTAATTCAGACACTTTTCGGCAAAATTCTATAGTATAAACTGTTCAAAACTCAATTAAATGCTGAAGAACATCGATTACCGAACACACTTTCTTTATTCATACTAGTAAACATTGTTAAGTAAAAGTTTTCACCAAATCACGTGAGTTTTATCACAGATTACATTTATACAGATGTTTCACTCAACACATTTAGTGGAAATTTCAACAACGGTAACGCCCTCTTTGTTATGTTATATTTTTAATTTTATATTATTAAAAAAGCTTGTACATTTAACTATATTAATCGTAAATCGGTTTAAAATTATATTAGTCGTAAATCGGACTATATTAATCATAAATCGGACTATTAAATAAAAATATATTAATCGTAAATCGGATTATTAAATAAAACTATATTAATCGTAAATCGGTGACATCAATCGGTTAATACGCCATCTCTGTACTGTGAGCTGCTTTCTGATTGGCTAGTGAATGCTCTCCAAAGTTTCCAAGACTGGTATAGGGAGTGAAACATCTGTATAAATGTAATCTGTGAGTTTTATAGCCTAGAACGCAAAGCATGAAACAATCTCATTAGTCTATTTTGTCATCAGCATTACACGTAATTTGTTATGAACATCCTAGTCATATTCCCTTTGTTCATATACTGTGTTGCAGCTGTTGATAAATGGGAGATAGTAGACAATAATGATCCTAAAATCGAGAAAGTAGGAAATTTTGCAGCGACTTATATCGACTCAGAATTGGTAACTTCTTACCATTACGCTTTATCAGATATCATAACAGCTAGAAAGGTAAAATTTTTTGTATTGGATATCTATATTTTATAAAAATAAATTTCGGCTTTGACTTTAATATATATTTTTTGGATTTGTTTTTTTAATATTTCCATTATACGTGGTAATATGCTAACTTACTTTTTTTAACTGCGTTGCATTATAATAAGTTTATAATTTTTATGAACTGATATGTTTGAAAATTTACTGTTGTTCAGGCAGAACAAGAACGAAAATATGGAGTTATTATCACTCTTCACGAAACAGTTTGTTCTAAAGATGATGCACATAATACTCCACCTCCTGCTTTTAATTGCAGATTTAGATACGAAAGTGTGAGTTCTACATTTTATTTTTATAATATTAAAGAAAGAATTAAATTATTTTAACAAATTTTATTTTTCTAGAGAATAGGCATAAATTGCACCGCAATAGTACTCGATATACCATGTGAAAATAAGATGTTTATGGGATATTATAAATGTCATCATGATACTTGAATATTGATTATAGTCATTCAGTTCTTACATTAGACATAATAATTATTTTATGTTATTAAAAATATTTTGTTCTGATTATTTCTATTTTAAAAATAATAGTAATATATGCTTTTAATTCTGTATTTATAAATTATTTGTGACTTATAAAATGTCAAAAAACAATTTAATGAAGATTTATTATTTAATCAGTATTATTATTATTATTATACTGATTTGAAAGTTGTTGATGAAAACCAAGATTGAGGTATTCCTCCAGAAGACATTCATGTTCTTAAACTGAATTTTGATGAATATATTTATAAGTTTATTCTTAAAAAGTAAAAGATTGTGTGGAGACTAAAAGTTTAATGTTCTTAACATTATTTCCGAATCAAAAATCAGTTAGAAAACTGAGAAATTGGTAATTGCACCACCTATCAGTTTCACTGCATTTTCTGATAATATGGCTTTCACTGCTTCCACTACAATAAATACAAACTGTCATCCTGAGTTTTGTGTGTTCAAGTTAAAAATAAAAAATAAACAATTTAACTGAAAAAGTTGCATAATTAATGCAATTTAGAACTCTTAGGTGTTGCCGAACTTCGGATGCATACATATATACACTAAAGAATAAATAAAAACAAAAACTATTTTTTTTATTTTTATGCTCGACAATACTAGTACGTTAAATTAATTAACTTGATTAACTTTATTTTTCTAACGTAAAATATTGTATTAAATAGGAATTTTTGTTCTTCTTATTTAATAGGGATAACCGGATCAAACCGGTATCCCTGTATCTCGGTGATGACCGCTGCAATTTAGCAGCAAACTCACAAACTACTAAATCATGATTATGCCAGTAGGAACTAAATTGGAGATGATGGTGCATGCTAGTGTTTTGCTAAAATGTTTTTAAAGTTTTTTTGTGCTGAAATATTTCGATTTTGTGATTAACATATACCACTTTATAGTTCCATATACACGAAGAATCATTATCAATAAATATACCTCACTATTCATTAACTTCTAAGGAATATTTTAATGCATTAATCAATATTTTACCGCATGATTGAATGTATATATATGCTATTTTTATTAAAATATGTGGTGGTGGGGCAAAACTGGGTATTGAGATATGTGGTAACAACTATTGAAACCTAATAACATAATTTAAGAAAATTTTCTGTACAAATTATAAAAATATATGACTTCAAACTCAAGTTACCCGGCTTTGCCTCATCTTCCCCTATATCCTCAAAAAATATATAAGTTGGAATGGGATAAGTGCGTAGTTGGGGCAAGTGCATTAACAGGCTTTTTTTATTATAAGATTAGCGAAATTTTGCTAGTTGATGATATAATAATCTACTAAAGTTAATATCAGCCCATCGACATAGATAATGCATAATGATTGATGAGATTCCAGTATTTATATCGACCATTACAAAAGCGTCGCATCTGAAGAGCATACACAACTTTGACAGTATCATAAAAGTACAATAGTTCTTAGGATAACTTCATATTAGAGGCTGTTTTTGGGTAAGTATGAAGAATATTGATTAAAGTTTACATTAAATAAACAACATTTTTTGACATTTTAAAATTTATTGAGAAAAACATTGGTACGCTTTTGCCCCGTAAATATTGTTAGATGGAGCAAGTGCAGATCACCTTGAGGTAAGTATGTATTAGGCTGCTCTGGTCACATTCAACGTTCAGTTTTATTTTTTCGTGTTCTACAATTTAATTTGTTTATTAATTTCTTTTTCTAGCATTATAATATGGTTGGCAATTACGTCAGAAAAACAATTAGGGCTGATTATTCAAAAGAAATGAACTAATGTGAACATTATTGAGATGATGATTGACAAGTACAAAGATATCAATTAAAATTTTCGTATAAACCATTTTTTATTTGATAAAAGACTGTTACTTTGTTACTTTGAACAAAAATAAAAAGTGATGTAAAGTAGGCTAAATAACGTGAGAGGAGGTTTAGTGAAATTAAGCAAAAATATAAAGTAATGTAAGTACACAAACTGTTATTAAACAATTTGTGTACTATAAAAATATATGACTTCAAACTTTATATTTTTGCTTTATTTCACTATACCCCCTCACATATTTCAGAAAACAACCCTTGTTTATTTAACAAAGGATAATTCTAAAAGAAAACGACCTGTCTTAATGCAGTAAAAAGCATTTTATAGCAGATTTGTTCATGATTCTGCTCTTGCCAAGTAGCGTGTATAAGTAAACTTCGAAGCGTTTTTAACTTGTATGTAAGCTGATGCCCCGTTTCGGGGTAAGTGCAGGATAGCTGACATTTTGTACAATTTTGTAGCAAAATTAAAATTTACAGGAATAAATTAAACAGTAATAGCTGCTCAATGCGATTGGTACCGACACTGTTAAATATTTATACGATAGGTTAAAATATTTGTGTTTAAGTCCAACTTTACAGAAACCACTCTGCACTTACTCCACTCCACCTTAATAAAAAAAAATTAACATCATATGCAAAAGCAAAAAGTACAGTTGGTTCCAAAAAGGTGTTCACCTACTTATAGTCCTTTCAATTAAAGAAGAAATTTCAAGACCAAATTTGATGATCGACGAGTCTTATCAGTTAGAATTAACTACAGTAGAGTCTCTTTAATCCGACACTTATGTGACTGGGAGTTGTCGGATTTCAGAGATTTGTGGAATTATTGAATGTTTATTAAGAAAAATGGAATTACACAAACGAATACGCTCAGTTTATTAAGACTTTCCTGTCACTGCTTTTGCTGTTCAAATCTTCTACAAACACCTCAGTTTTATCCCGATTTTTTCGTTTCTCCCGATTCGTGGCATTATGTAAAGATAAACAACAAACACTGATATAGCAAAAAAGAAAAAAAAAGCACTAATTTACAATAAACAGTATACTGAGCTCAGGCCGAACTCTGGATTGCAGAGTGGCTAGAACCGTTAGGTTTAGTTTGTAATTAATAACATTGACATTCGCTCTCATCTGCGACTTTGCAGACTTTACTAATTATATTTATTATATAAAATAAATCGATAACGATATAAATTTTCATCGTTTCCAACGATTCATTTTTAATTGAAAATAGATACTACCCTTGATCAATGTAGGCCTAATTAGTATGCTGAAATAACATTTAACGAAGTAAATTTTATTACTGTTAATAATAATAATGAAAAAAATCTCTTATAGATAGATTGCTATCTCAGAAATTTCCATTTGAATTAAAATGTTTTGCTATAATATATCTATCAGAAATTTTACCAGAAGCGTGATCATATCCTCATGACAGTCACGCAGGTTACACATTCAAACCCCGATAAGACGCCACCATTCGTTTGGCGGCTAATCGGGGTTGGCGGTTTATGAAAAACACGGTGCACTATAGAAATTAAAATGAATTCTGAATTTATTAAATTTAATAAAATACAGTATATTTAATACCTCAAACCTAACATTTCTAAATATTGTACATTTTGCAATATAATATACGTACCGTACTATAGTATGTATTGTATTACATAGAAAACATGTCCATCTGCTGTTCTGATCCTCTACTTTGAGTTCTCCCTTAAAAGCAACATGTATAGTATTACATAGAAAACATGTCCATCTGCTGTTATGATCCTCTATTTTGAGTTCTCCCTTAAAAGCAATGTACACAATTTACTATACAGTATTCTTATTTTCTGGGTACGCTATAAACGATGGAAACGATTTCGACATATGTAATTTACGTTCTTACTATCTTAGATTTTTTATAATGTTGTTGTGAACTCTTAAAAGCAATGTACACAATTTATTATACAGTGTTCTTATTTTCTGGGTATGCTATAAACGATGGAAACGACTTCGACATATGTAATTTACGTTCTTACTATCTTAGATTTTTTATAATGTTGTTGTGAACAGGCTTAAAGAGACATGATTAACAGCTAACGCCATCTCTCTGGTTACAAATAAATCCAGTGAACTTTTAATACTGTATATACAGTACTAATGAACTTCGGGATATACCGTAAATCACTCAAGAACGTTTTACAACTAACATGCCCCTGGCGGATTAACGAGGACAAATACAATATCAAAAGGAATATTTGTTTAGAGACTTTAGACATTTCTATTGGCATATGGCGGATGGCGTCTTATCGGGGTTTGCCTATTCCATTAACAAAGGGAAGATCCGTTCCGCCAAATTGCTTGCGTTAAGCGAGGGTGGCGGCTTAACGGAAGCGTCTTATCGGGGTTTGACTGTATTTCTTTTACAAAACTGTATAATCATTTACTAATTAGCAACATTTGTAAATCAGTCAGAAACTTACCGCAAACTTTATTGAAAATTTTGGCAAACATCTTTTAAAGTAAATACTATGGATATTCAAGACTTGGAGTCGAGATGTCTGGTGCAAAAAAAAAAAAAAATGCAAACTTGCTATGAGATTTGTGAAAATAGAGACACGAATTGATTTAAAGCTTCACAGAGATATGGAATTTAATACACTAAAAAATAGTTTGTAGTATGTGTATAAAAATGTACTGATATACTGTATATCATTCGAATTTTCAGAATAAGGTTGCGGCTATGCAGGTGCGAATTTAGCAGCGAGAGAGAGATTTCTGACTTCATCGCTCTCGTAGAGTGCAACTATACATTAAAAAATAGTTTGTAGTATGTGTATAAAAATGTACTGATATATATCATTCGAATTTTCAGAATAAGGTTGCGGCTATGCAGATGAGAATTTAGCAGCGAGAGAGAGATTTCTGACTTCATCGCTCTCGTAGAGTGCAACTAGGCAGGAACGAAAGCTAGGAATCTTGCGAGCGAGAGCGAGAAAGTACTTTCCCCAGGAGCGAAAGCTAGGAATCTTGCGAGCGAGAGCGAGAAAGTACTTTCTCGCTTATATCCAACTCGGTTTGATGCTTTTCGTAGCTTTCGGCATCTCTCTATATATTGTATGCCTGCGCAATCTCTCCTACTTCACTTTCATTTCCAACATGGATGCCTTTAATAAACAAGAACAATCGCATTTAAAAGGAAAATTAATTAATTGTGTATTTACTTATCCCGAAATTTGCGATAAACGATTAATTGAGCATAGATATCGAAAAATCATCAATATACAACCTCATTAATAATAATTTTTCTCTTAGGAGTAGTTGTCTACGTCTATCCATTTTGTTTGGTCGCATACACGGTTCACGCTATTGCACGAGAAGAGAGAGAGAGAATTATATTTTGCGAGAAACTTGTTTTCTCGCCTATGCTCAATCTTGGCAAACTTTTCGCATTCTCGTGTTGCATAGCGCAACCTAAGACGGCAAATTGTAAAGTTTAAAAAGTTATAAATCACGAAGCAATAGTTATTTCGATGTTCTTCTTTGTGTTATATATGCCTGAATTATTAACGGAAATATTAAATATCAAACCGGTGTGAAGTTGGCCCACCACTTTTGAATTTTTAAATTTTTTCTTTTGCATTCGTTTGCACCTCGTTAGCACCTTTTGCACTTTTAATAATTTCGTTTGCACCTCCACCGTTTGGCCCCTAGAGCCAAAACAAATTTGGGGGGCTAACTTCACACTGGCCCCCCAGTTGCGAATTTTCGAATTTTTTCTTTTGCACTCTTTAGCAAATCGTTAGCACCTATTGCACTTTTTATATTTAGGTTCTAGACCCAACGGTTTGGCCCCCAGAGCCAAAATAAATTCGATGAGACTAACCTGATATTTGCTTCTTTATTGATGTCATTAATCATAAATCACTTCATAACATATCTACTTATGCATAGAAATACCATAATTTACTAGCAATTATTATAAACAAAATAGTTATTTCTAAATACAAAAAGTATTATAAGATATCAGTCTATACTTATTTAACCACATTATTTAAAAGAACTTATAATGAAAATAAAATAATATCGAATTTTATTAATTCTTATCACTTAAAGTATTCAGTAATTTGACTATTTTCTTTCACAAATCCCTAAATAAACATACTCTTAAAATATGAATTTTTATGGTAAAAAATATGAATATTACGCAAAAAAGTTTTATTTTGTAATAAAACTTATTACATAAAAAGCATAATATCTATAGTTATTCCTTTTCCATAGAGGCCAAAATTAAATAAACCATTATTTATTAATCCAAGCAAACGGAAATTTTAAAATTTTCATATCGTATATACAATATATATACTTTTGTATATATGATATGAATATACATTTGTTTTAATTTTATTATTTTTTGTCCTACTTTCACTGTTTGGTTTCGGTCAAGCAATTCATAGTGAATAATGCCTTTCCAGTCCCACCAAACGCATAACATCCTCTTTCGTGGATGAAGATCTTTTTTTGCTCGCGGTGTCGCTTGTTTATCTGGGCTTAACCATTCTTTGCACTGCTTCATGTTGACATACAGAAACCATTTTTCGTTGCCCGTAACAATTCGGTAAAGAAAGCACTTTTTGTGACCATGAGTGGAGCGATGACGGGCTAGCAAACTGGCCGAAATCGTGGATCATTGGTTTTTGTTGTTTTCGTTCAAAAGGTGTGGGACCCAAGCTCCGAGTTTTTGGACTTTCCCCATAGACCCAAGATGTCGAACTATAGTCATTTGGCTACAACCCATTCGTTCAGCTAATTCTCGAGTGGTTTGACGCACGTCTTCGTGCAGAAGTGAATTCAAACACTCTTCATCAAACTCATTTGGTCGTCCGAAACGAGCAGTGTCTTCCAGGTCGAAATTTCCATTTTTGAATTTGGCAAACCAATTTCTTGCAGTTCGTTCAGGCATTGCACCTCCATACACCTCACAAATCTCTCGGGCAGCTTCTGCAGCATTGGCGCCTCGATTAAACGCAAAAAGAAGAAGGTGTCGAAAATGCTTCTTTTTGTCGACTTGACACTCCATTTTAATGATTTGAAAAATAACAAAAATTAGCTCAGACAAAAAAATCAAATACGCCATCTAGTGGAGGGAAAGATTCTCTTTCGAATAACACAAAACATTATACCAATACATTTTATTTTTACCGCATAATTTTAAACACAACATAAACGGCCATTACTTACGTTTCAACCCAATATTAGGAAAAACTTGGTTTTATGTTGAATTCTTTTACAGTTTTAGCCATTCAATTGTTCTTTAATAGAACCTTCATAATTTCCAGAAGATTCACAAACTTATGAGTCTACATGATTTTCCATTCTTCAATTTAAAATAGTTTATTTGGAAGAACATTGAAAGTTGTAAAGCTGTGATATTGTGTATTATACCTTTCAAAAATTGATCATTTTACTGATTTTCAATATATTGTTCCCAGAAAGAATATTTTAATTGGAAAATTACATCATGCATTGATCTAATTTGCTATTTCATATTTATTGAAATGTTATATCATCATTAGATTAATTGAATTACAACTGATAGAAATTATTTGCTCTTTTTGAATTTATTAAAGAATAAAATTGGAAACTCATTTATCAATATTATGTCACAATGACATCACCTATTTGTTATGTCAAGGGATTTGTGACAACAACTGGAATTCAAACAAAATCATTTTGCCATATAATTTATCAATTATAACATTTGGAATCCATTGGCTTTTTGTGTCCAATTTTAATATAGATTTACAGAATGTATTGAAATTGCATACAATAAATAAGTGTATGGTATTCTATAATTAAAAACAGGCAAACTTTTTGGATATTTATACAAAAAATTTGCTTGATTATTTTTTGGAGATATGGGATTAATCTGTTGCCAGTGTAGAAAATCAGTCATTTACCACCTTGGAGAATGGGTTCACTTTAGAGCAGGGGTGGGCAAACTGCGGCCCTCGGAACTACTTAATGTGGCCCTCCAACCAATAGCTATAATGCCAAAAAATTTTATCTATAAATAAACTGAATACAAAAAAATATCAAATCTGTTCTACACTGACGGAAAAAAAAATCCCAACACCAAGAAAAAATTATTGTAGAGTAATGAAATTTGGACAATGCATTTGTATAGTTAACATGTTTAATTGATTAAATTTTCAAGATCACAGGTTAATTTAAGCTCAAGAAAA
>AYEL01084943.1:0-42863 GCA_000484575.1 Olivierus martensii
CTGCTGGCATTATTCAAACCCATGATTCATATAATGGCTAATGAAAGCTGATTTACTAAGAAAATTGGCTTAATTTTAATATGTCACCCTTTTATAATATCTTAGTCAACAAATGCACCCCTTAGGATCTTTCTATTTTGGGTACATAATTTTCTAAGAGAATTTTATCACCTCGGATAGTTTTAGGTGAAGGCGGGATTTTCGGAGTTTTTTTTTGCTACTTTGTTTTACGCCCCTTTTCAATCAGATAAATTACTAAAGGGTAGAATCACTTCCAACCACGGGCTAAATCCACACTCGTGGAGAAGGATAGGGATCTCTGGAAAGTGCAGCCCTAGGTTATATTTCATTGATGCAATATGGCTCTTTCTCCCAAAAGTTTGCCCACCCCTGCTTTAGAGTCTCTTGCTTCAGATTTTTCAAGAGCTAAGGATATGCCTCTTGAACCTATCACAGATATTTGCCAATCTGTGGTAGCTTTTGGAATGACTGTAGCTAAATGCATCCATTGTGATATCTTTTGGCCACCAGAACCATTATTTTATTATTTATGACATTATCAGCAAACTTAGAATTCAAACAGCAATAGGGCTCAGAATTGTCTTAAATGCAATCAAGGTCATTTTGAATACTAGTAATATATATTTGATTGTATACAGGTAACCCTCATATAACACAGTAGATTGTTTTTTAGGAATCTGTGTTGGACCTGGAGGCAATAAAAAAAAGGATAAAGTTTTGTTTTTAATTCGTTTTGGAACATTTTTTAATTCCACATAATATTCTTAATAGCATGAAACAAAGAAAAAAATATTTTTTTTTTTTATTTTGATCTTTTATATATATGTAAAACAAAGAAAGAAAAAGTATACAGCTTATATAGCATTCATTTAATAATTATATCTTCCTTATCTCTGTTAAGTTACAAAAGAACATTTTTTTTTCTTTTTAACAATATCAACTTCATTTTCTGAACTTTTTCTGCATTTAAAGTTTGCAGATTTTGTAAAGAGAGCAGAAGTTATATAATCTAACCTGCTACAAAACAATGATTCCTTAAAACATACCCAAAAAAATGTATGAATAAAAAAGCATTTTTTCTATTTCACATACCTCTACTGAAGAATAAAAGCTTACTTTTTATTCAAGAACTGAACATTTAGAACACAAAATATTCAATGATCGACAATTAACTCTATTTCAAATCGAAAACAGACTGCTGTGAGGGGGGGGCAAATAAAACAAACAAAATTGCATTTATGATTAATTTTAGCAAAGTATTTCCCAATTATTGTATTTTATGGGTGCATTGTATGTCCATAGTGTGGATTTACAAAAATTAATGAAAATCATTTGTGTTGTAGGAGAGTAAATGTAATTTTCTAAATGTGTTGTAGAAGTAAACTGTTATATGAGAGTTTCTGCAATTCTTTAATCCTGTTAGAGCAAAACCGTGTTATACAAGGATCACCTATAGTCTGATATAACCTAACTAGGGGATTATCTATAAACCAAATATCCAAAGCCAGATTTTCTGTTAATATGATAAATTATTAAAACTAGTTTAATTCTAAATTATTTTTAAATTAAGGCAGTGCTGCTGCCATCTATTGAATTAATAATTAATTAATCTAAGTTTTGACTAAGGTGGCACTCTCTAGTAATTAATAATTAAACTATAATTTTTCATTGATTTCCTGAAATAAAAAAATTGTCACCACCTGGAGACAAGATTGGATATTATCCCAAAATTCCGAGTTTAACAAATTAGACCATTATGGCATCAGGCAGATTTCCATTTCAGGAAGGTTATATAGTGAATAATTTTGGAAATTTATTAGACTAGGCTGACATTACTCAATCTATGTAGCCATGAGCTCTTGGAAAACTTGGGCAATAGATTTCAAGACAGATAATTTAGAATTAAACTGCAATTCTAAATTATCATACTAGGGGAAAATTTGATTGACTATATGACACTAAGCTAATAGAAATAAAATAAGAAGTACAGCTATTTGTCTTGCATTTTGCTGTTATATCCCTTGTAATATCTCTATAAAGAAGTAGTTAAGACTATGTGTTTATATAGATAATTTTGTTTGTATTTAATTGTAGAATACATACACCTATTTAGTGTATACAATTCAATATAATGCACTTACAAATGTTCTTTAATGCAAAGATTTCATAATAAATGATAGCTGCTTTAATAATAATTTTAAATTTAATTTACAATTTAATATGAAAAATTTATGAGATGAAATAAATTAATATTTACCATGTGGATAAGCTAAAGTGGAAGCACAAGTTTTTGATGTTGCACCTGCCAACATAAATTCCATGAAATCTCTAGTGGATTTATCTTCATGACAATAATTAATATCTTCACGGCACTTCTTTAATTTTGCCTTTAAAAATTCATATATTACAAAATGAATCATTGTTTCAGAGATACCAAAATAAGATGCTGTGATTCCTTTATAAAATCCTCTAATTCCTTTAGAATTATAAACATCTTTAATGCATTGGAGTGTGCTAGTTCGACCATATTCCCTATGAATAAAAATTAAATATAAATTATATTTGTTTATCACTATTAATAATTACAAGTTTTACTAATTAAAATATTTTGATTAGTATAATAACATTCTTAATACAAAAAATAATTTATAATTAAATCATATTCTTTTCAATTATATTCATCATTTTCCATTTTTCCAATATCTGAACTGTAAATGCAGGAAAATTATCCATATTTTTTCAGGATATAATTTTGTATAAATTATATATTAATTTATTAATATTCATAAATGATTAACTAAGAAAAAAATAAAGATACAATAATTAAATTTAGATAAAAGTCAAAAAGAATTCAAATTAAAAATATTAAATGAAAACTCTAAAACCAATCATTTCCCATATATAGGTTCCCAGGTTTGCAAATTTTTTAAATATGAAATATCAAAATAATTGAAAATATGAACCTTAATTCTAATAAATAAATGCTAAACATTTATAAAAAGGAATTTCAATCCACATACATAAGTATACAATACAGTACAAATGGATTTGTAACAGAAACTTTCTTTGTCTGCTACGATATCAGAAAAACCAAAATGGCAGCCAAAAAACAAATAGGTCTCTGTTTTGCTGACATATTAAGCAAATTTTCGTTCCTAGTTTCTACCTAAAGCAGTAGTTCATCTGTATAAAAGCTCATTTACTTATCTATCAATAATAATGAAGAATAAAAATTCTTTAACATTTATATGACAAATAATTTCATCATTATTATAATTTGCTTAATTTTAAAGGCTATGTTTTAATTTATTTAAATAAATCAATGTTAATCATAAACTATTGATTTTGTTAGCATTTACTTAATTTTATTGTAGTCAAGTTTCATTAATGAGAAGAGAACTCTTCTTTTTAACATTATGTTTATGGGAAATTGATGTTTGGTTTATGAGTTATTACTTTATGAGCAATTTCTAGGTCTGAATTAACTCAAAGTTGGGAACTATTTGTAATTTTACATTATTTTATTTCATTACATTTTGACATGTATGTATAAATATCTTTACAAATTATATATATATGTATCAATTAACATTTTTTTTTTAATTTATACAAAAAAATGTATTTTTTAAATCTAATAATAATTGGCCAAAAATCTATGAGAAAATGCTTGCATGATTTTTTTCCCAATCTTGGAACTATTTTCAGCAAAATACAAAAATTTTCCAAACACATCACACATTTATAATAATAAATAAATTTTACATCTATAATAAAAAGAAATGTCTACCTATAGTAACTATAAATTCTTACAAAACAGGAATATGATTTTGGAAATTCAGTATATATTCAGAATAACCATGGGCATCACAAATATAAATGTAGTCAAAATGAGCCCAGAGATTGCAGCATTTTGGGATTATGAGAAAAATACATATTTAATCAAAACTTTAATTTTCATTTAAAATTGAATGTTTCTTAGTTCTTCAATTATCAGGGAAGATTTAAAACTAGAATAATAATATGTTTCTGGGATAATTCTTGGACAAGCCAAAGGATTCCAAAGATAAGATAATATATATTAATCAATATGTGATGTTATTAGAAATGTGTTATGAGTATGGCATAAAAACTGATAATGCAAAATATGAAACATTGAAAATGTCACTATGGTATCATAACTGATGATATCACTGATATGTAATGATATGTGATGTCATGTTGACATAACAGTATTATTATTTGTCCAAATATACATTTAGGGAAAATTGTATCCCAGAAAAACAATTAGCATTCTGATAAAAAAAAAAAAAAAAAAAAAAAAAAAAAAAAAAAAAAAAAAAAAAAAAAAAAAAAAAAAAAAAAAACAGATAAAGAACGAAAACATATGAAAAATGCAAAATATAGAAAATATATGTTAAAACTTATGAAGTTTTAAGTTTGATATGGGATTGAAAACAATCACAAAAATGTATCAGAATTTCAGATAATTTTATTATTGTGCTTGTAATCTGGTATTGTTAATAAATTTATGTATACTCTCTATACTAAGATTGTGAAGAAGTTAACTCTGACCTATCCTATTATTATTTTATTATGTTCTTTATTATTTCCTATCATTTTCATTATTATTTAACGTATTATGTTTAGTTTAAGAGTTAACTCACTTCATGTTTCATGTTCATGTTCTCCTTCTGATCAGTTAGCAATTATGTGTTATGGATCAGAAGTCTGTCTCCTGACGAACTTTCTCAGTTCTTGATGACATGTAATGTAAATCATTTCCACTGATCCAATGTGAGAATATAAGAATGATCTCTTATTGATGCTTTATATTCGGTACATAAATAATTTGTAAAGAGGATGACATGAATTGATTGCTCTGTAAACAAAGAAACTTGAATTTGTTGAATACAACTTATGTAAATGAGACAAGCTTGGGACTGTGAAAGTTACTAGGATAAAAACATACACGTCAACTGACACAGTGATGTGTTGTAGTGCATTGGAGCTGATTTGTGACTTCTGACTTTTTTGTAAAGATCTTAAGTTTATATCTGAGAATGGAGGTATTAGAATTAATTAGTATTTAAGGTTATATTTATTATTGTTTTGAATATTTGGATATTTGAATTTTGATTAAACAAGTTTTATTGATAACTTGTTTTGTGTTTTATTGTTGACTAAATAAAGCTTTGGTTAACACTTTTTTGTAAGTGTTTGAGTCAAATAAATAATAATAAATAATTTAACTTTACTTGTTTTTGGAAATTTATTCAATTTATTAGTATTAATTTCTAACACTGTTTTTGATCTTTAGTTCTAATACTTGTTTGATACTTTAAACCGTAAGTTTTTTGGCTGTTTGTTTTTGTCATATAGATGTTAGTGTTAGATTGCTATATTTATTTTAGGAAATAGCAAAAAAAACATGAGCTCAAATGGAACTCTGGATTTGCAGAGTCGTTAAAACTGTTAGATTAAGATGATTGTTGGTATTGCTAATTTTTGAATATTGTGACTTTGCAAGATTATGTTCTCTTTGTTTTCAATCAACAAAAAGTAAGTACTTATTAAATAGTCATGCAACAATGAAGGAAAAATATGTTCAAATTGATAAAAAGTTAGACAAAAGAGAAAGATTTATACTAATTTTATAACAAAATCGTTCTTTATTTATGACAATAATTACTTTTTATCACAAACTCTTTAAAATAACACATTTCAAAAATAGTTAAACAAAAATAACTAATGTCAAATAAAAAAAGAAAAAAATAATAAATTCATCAATCTGAAGTGTGTGACTTGTGCAGTTGTTGTTTTCTTTTAATAATATCATTGAGCCTTGGTTCTAAGTTTGTTGAATGTATTCTTAACACTGCTTGTAAATATTCATCACTTAATTTTGATCTCAATTTGAACTTATTAATACTTATGATTGAGAAAGTTTTTTCGCATATATAAGTGCTTCCAAATAATGAAAACCTATTTGGAAGCACTTATACATTTATTTTTTTAACTGAACAATTTTTAATTATAATATGATAAAATTTATTTACTTTTTGTAAAAATGTAAATTATCTCTATGAATTCAAGATTGTGGATGATCTGACATCACAGGCTGCATTTCTAGTTTGCGGGCTGCACTTTGGGTTAGGTTAGTTAGATTAAGCCGCCATATCCTCATGGGATATTCTGTATCTGGTGGTGGCCACTTATAGGGCTGCACTTTGGGAACCCCTGGTTTAGGGGTAAAGAAATACCCCTGGTATTTCTTTTGATGACATTATTTTAAATTATGATGAGTGCTTATATCATTTCATTGTTAAGAAAGAGAGATTGTCATTTTCATCAATATTTTAAAAATGAGAATGTTAAATGAATATCTTTTGTTGTCAGTCAAAAAGGTTAGAGACATACTATTGAAGCCATTGGTATAAATAGAAAATTATGTTTACAAATATTATTATAGGGCAACCAATAAAGTTCTGTCAGATTTTGACTCTACAAAAAAAGAGACATAGTAACATGAAGTAAGATGTATTTGGAAAATCAGAAATAGTCCCCATCAGCAGAATGACATGTCTCCAATGCTTGGGATCCCATGATGGTAGAATTCATCAGAATATGAACTAAAGAAGTCGTCAAATGCATGTAGCACCTTGTCTAGGATTCAGAACTGTTAATCCTTGCAGATGATTGTCTAATGAATGAAATAAATGGTAATGCAAAAGTGCAATGTCAGGGGAATATAGGGGATGCAACAATGTTATCCAGCCAAGTTGGATAACAGTGTCATGGGTGACCATAGCAATATGTAACTTTGTGTTGTCTTATGTAACAGAATGACACCTCTGTGATTTTCAGTTTTCCATGCACACATTCCAATTGTTGCAATTACACAGTTGCATTGATTGTCTGGCCAGATGGCAGCAGTTTGCAATGCACAATATCCAAACAGTCCACCAAACACAGATCATAATTTTCTGTTGATGCAGTGGAGGTTTTGATTTTTGGGAGGAGGTTCATGTGGTGCTAACCAATGATGACAGTGCCATGGAGTATCATAAAGAACCCATTTCTCATTGCAGGTCAGCACTGTAATGAGAAGTTGCAGTGCTGACCTGCAATGCAATGCCTGAGACACCTGTCCAGAAACAACTCCTTCTTTTGACAGGATAGCAGAGAAACCTAAGCATTTGCTCATGTTGTTTTCTGAATTACAGCCAACTCATGTGGGACCCATCGTCCCAATTTATATCATTTTCCAAGCTTATAGAGGTGTTGTCAAATGGTTTCTGCACTGCAACTGAATGCTTCTCCTAATGCTTCACATATATGACCATTATTGGCTTCAATAGTCACCTTGAATGCTTCATTGTCTATGGCTTATGAAATATAAGCCATAGACAAGGACGCATCATGTACAGGACATCCTGTACATGATGCATCCTGGAGGGATTCAGCAGCATTCTTAAATTTGTTAAAAAACCATTGTACTGTCTTCTCATTTACCACATTCTTATTGAATGCCTGTCATATTTTTCTTTCCATTGCACTAGTGTTCATTTTCAGTTTAAACTCATACAGCATACAGGCTTATATAACACTGTTTGGGTTTTCATGATTGACCTGCTCTCACTAATGTTTCTGTTTAACTATGGTAACCACTACCATCAGGCTACAAGTGACGCTCACTCACTAATACATTACCTTCCTCTTATCTATCTCATTTCTGAACAAATGGTATGGGGAGTGTGTGCAATTCGACAATGTGAAAATCCAACAGAACTTTATTGGTTGCCTGATACAGTAAAACCTGTCAAGTTGGACACCTCTCTATGTTGAACAACTTTTCCTGGAACTAAAAGAAAATCCGTTATTACTAATAGAAGACGCAACCCATTCCGATAACAGCTTTTTTATGCCTTCCAAAGAAGAAACACCACACAGTGTAGGTACTTGAATGCACTCTCTTTTTGTGACTGTTTGTAATTCACTTCTGTTAGGTTGACATGTAGAATGTTTTATATTTGCATTTAATTTTTTATGCTTTTTAACCTTTGTCTTATTTTTAACTGGTGACTTTTTTGGAGATTTCTGCATTGAAACTACATTTAATGGATGACTTTCTCTGTTATATGCATCCATTATTTCTTGTTTTACATCATCTGGTAAGGCATTGAATACTGTTGGATCAATCTAAAATTAAAAAAAGTTATAAAACTTTACCATATTCAAAAATAAGTTGAGAATCTTACCTGAGAGAAATTTGGAAAGTCAGAATTTTGCAATTTCTTGTAATTATCTGAATTATGGTCAGAGAGAGAGGAGTGTGAATTTCTTTTCTCAACAGCAGCAGAATTATTGACTTTGAAATTAATATTTTTCCCTTTGCTTTTAAAGTATTCACTAATTTCTCTCTGTAAGTCTTCTGGAAGCAATGCAAATATGTTGGGATCAACCTAAATAAATTTTGTAATTTTTAAGTCAATATTTTTCTATTTTAGATATTTCAGTTTGCAAAAAATTATTGAACACATTCACTATTTTTACAGAAAAAGTAGAAAAATATCTACTTTGTCTTTTTAATGTATTATATAAATATTTCTCTACTTGGAGAGGATTGTTTTGGTAATCCTCATAGGTTGAAAAAAATTTGCATATCACAAAAGATTAATAATTGTAAGAATCTTGGTAATAGCATTCATTTTTGTAAAAAATATTTAAAAATCGACAAATGCTTTCTGCAGAGATTCAAAAGAAAAAAATTTGATTTTATTCATCTACATTTTATATTTTGGACAAATATCAAATGGGTTTTTTTCCCAAATGTAGGTGTCAGCCATTTTTCAATAACAAGGTGGGAAATATTACGTGGCATAGCAGCAAAAATCGTGTATGTCGTTTTTCTCTGTGTTATATAGAACAATCTTCAATCTTTCATAGATATCTTACAATAAAATTATATATTATATTTTTTGTCATTTTTAATTTATATGGGGTAAAGTATATCATAGACAAAACCAAAATCTGTTTTTGTTTCATTTCTAATATATAGTTAAGATGGGTGAACTATTTAAAATTTGAAAGCATGGAAGTCCCAAATAAAGATGTTGCAATTTTATTTATTTACTTCAATGAATGGAAAAAATTAGAATAAGCCTAATAGTTTTTTGTATACATATTTAAAAAATTCTAAAAATACTTTTGGCACTTCCAGACTATATTACGAGTCGACAACATTTGTGGAGATCGATTTGTACAGAATAGGAATCACAGCCTGATACTGAATCCTCATTTAAATTATTCAAAGGATAATTGGTAAGCTGATTGAATTTCACAGCTACTGATAAACAAAAAGTTTCTTCAGAGCCACTAAAGGTTGCTAAAAGCTGAAAGTTATTTATTTCAAAACAGGTGTTTTATTTATTGTAAGCATTATAATTCAGCTATTTGTAAATTATCATCTAGCCAGTTCTCTTCCCAACAATTCAGACATGAAAAAAGCAGCTGGGGCTTTACATTCTAAAACTCTCAGGTAATGCAGCTTATTAAATTACCATATGTATGGAACTAAACTAATGAATTTAGGCCAAAATTAAGAGTGTTTAATAAACCTTTCAGGTCTGAACTTGAAATGATTCAAAGATTGAATGTGAGCATAAAGAGAGCTCTTGAAATCTTCTTATGAATTTTCCCTTTGCATTTATATGCTGAGGCTAGTGCCCGTCTGAGCATAAAGAGAGCTATGAGGGCTGCTCCTACTTCAGCTCTTGAAATCTTCTTATGAATTTTCCCTTTGCATTTATATGCTGAGGCTAGTGCCCAGGAGGGTTAATACAGACTCCATTGTTATGGAGAAAGATTTTTTGGATGCATAAAGTGGAACATCTGTCTTGAGTGGGATAAATTGCTCACATTCTTGAGATGGTTAAGGATTATTGCATGCAGATATTAGAGGGTTAATACAGACTCCAATGTTATGGAGAAAGAGATTTTTTGGATGCATAAAGTGGAACATCTGTTTTGAGTGGGATAAATTGCTCACATTCTTGAGATGGTTAAGGATTATTGCATGAAGATATTGCTTCTTCAAACTGTTCACTGTTGTTTTTCCCAGCATGGGAAGGTGATTTGAGTGCAATATCAAATGTGGACTGTTCCAAAACCATTACTGGTGTAGGGGCAAAAATGTGCTGCAAGGAAATGGTAATGATAATGTCCTATTCTCTTTGACTGTTAACATTGTCATTGATTTTAATACATGCATAAATAGATTTCTGCCTGAAAGACAATCTTGGGAAGAGATAGGCTATAAATATATTTATTAACATATCTGATAGTCAAGCTGCATTAAAAGGATTTGATAGAAGCCATTTTACTTTGAAACTTATGGGAATGTTGTCATTTCATTGTGGAACTGGTTACCAAGAAGGTCTGTCATGTTTGGGTGCCAGGACATAAGGGATTGAGGACAATAAGGTTGGTTTTACTTTGAAACTTGTGGAAATGTTGTCATTTCATTGTGGAACTGGCTACCAAGAAGGTCTGTCATGTTTGGGTGCCAGGACATAAGGGATTGAGGACAATAAGGTTGCAGATGACTTTCCAAGGACTGAGTTTCTCGTCCCTTTTATTGAATCTGAGTCTGTCCTAGGTATCAAATCTGATGTACTTGGATGGATTGTCTGAGACTAATTAATTGGCAGTTCAGCACTTCTCCCATTGGAGGTCTATTCCTGGACTAAAACAAGCAATCTCTTATTTTAGGAACAGAAATAAGAGAATTTTAGTTCTTCTGTAAGGAATTGCATAAAAATCAAGGATTATTAGGATTTTATATATAAATCAAGGATTATTTAGGATTATTAGTGTCCTATGAGGAACTCTTTGTCATCTTAGAAGACATCTTATTTAATTGGGATTGCTGATAGTACCAAATATAGGACTAAAACAAGCAGTCTCTTATTTTAGGAACAGAAATAAGAGAATTTTAGTTCTTCTGTAAGGAATTGCATAAAAATCAAGTTAGGATTATTAGTGTCCAATGAGAAACTCTTTGTCATCTTAGAAGACATCTTATTTAATTGGGATTGCTGATAGTACCAAATATAGATGAAACTCCTTCACATTTTGTGTAAATGAGGTGGCATTTCAGGTATGATATTCTAGGGTTGCATTTTCCTGCATCAAATGATTTTTTTACAGTCCCATTTGAAGAAGATACTGTCATTAATATGTAAAATGGGATTTCTTACAGTTGCACAATTGATCATTGGTTGGTCAGTGCTAGGACCATTTAATCCCTTCAATAAATTTTTGCTGTATACAGATGTCAAAACAAATTGATGATAAAAAGGGGTTAAAAAATTTAATCCCAATTTTATTAATGCAGCTATTGCAAATTGTTTTTTTTCTTGTTGATTATGTGAAAATATCCACTTTTGTTGGTGGCTCCTAAATTTTTTCATTTACCAAAATTATATATAAACATTGTTTATAATTGAATTGCTCAATAGAATAAAAAAATCCAATCAGTGCTAGGACCATTTAATCCCTTCAATATCTTTTGCTGTATACAGATGTCAAAATAAATTGATGATAAAAAGGGGTTAAAAAATTTAATCCCAATTTTATTAATGCAGCTATTGCAAATTGTTTTTTTCTTGTTGATTATGTGAAAATATCCACTTGTTGGTGGTTCCTAAATTTTTTCATTTACCAAAATATTTTTTAAAATTATATATAAACATTGTTTATAATTGAATTGCTCAATAGAATAAAAAAATCCAAATTCTATCTTATCATTTATCCCATAATTGGAATAATTGACATTTTTTTTTTTTGAAATTTCAAGTAAAAATTGAATTTTTCCATACAAATAATAAAATGCTGAAAATTGAAAAAATATTGTAGATATATAGAACTGGATTATCACTTCTCGTTTCATTTAACTATACAGTGAAGATAAATGACACCACTCGAAGCATCTTCTTTCCGACAAACGGATTTTTACAGGGCTCTGCTATTTTGTCCTATACACGAATCTAATCTTCCATCTAACTAAATCAGAAAGAGTTTATGCTGACGACCTTAAGGTACTATACTCTGATCTCGCAGTCCTTACACACGATTTAGACAAACTCAATAACTGGCTTAATGAAAATAAGATTAAATTTGGATAAAACTATTGATGGGATTCCTCCCAAATGAGAACAGAATTCTTCCAGATATTTTTATATTAAAAAGAATGTATAAATTAAAAGAAGTACATGGGAATCGTGTTTGACAGCATTCTCAGCTTCAAACACATTATATTAATTTTCTGAGAGGACGTTTGCATTCATTCATTCATTAGATTAGTTTGGAGAAATTTTAAATTTTTGAAAAATTATGAAATTTATAAATCTTATTCAGTCTTTTACAACATACCTGATATAGTCAGCTTAGTAAGTTATGCTTCTGCTCCAGATTTTTTATGTTTACTTAAATGATATACTTATATTCATACTGCTCAAGTTGTTGAATGGAATAAGATTTATAAATTTCATAGTCTTTTACAACATTACTTACTAAGCTGACTATATCAGGTATGCTTCTGCTCTAGATTTTTTATGTTTACTTAAATGATATACTTATATTCATACTGCTCAAGTTGTTGAATGAATGATATTGGATGATATAATTAAAATCTCTTTTGAAGAACTTATTATAAAACAAGATATGAATCTATTTTGCTATTTCGCCAAGTACGTAATTTTTAGTGTTTTCCTCAACGTACCTCAGAAATCTACTAGACTTTGTGAATTTTTTTTATATTAATTTTGCTTGTTCAGCTTGTTCATAAACCATCTGCAGTTATCTGTATTTCACATGTACATAAAGAATATTAGTTATTTAGTTAAAGATTTTATAAACTTTTTTTAATATAAAGGTACTTCTAAAATTATACAAGAATTTAATAAAATATTGTTGGTCTATTTCGCCAAGTACGTAATTTTTAGTGTTTTCCTCAACGTACCTCAGAAATCTACTAGACTTTGTGAATTTTTTTTATATTAATTTTGCTTGTTCAGCTTGTTCATAAACCATCTGCAGTCCAATTAGAGCAACATAAATGATTTCATTTCACATGTACATAAAGAATATTAGTTGTTTAGTAAAAGATTTTATAAACTTTTTTTTAATATAAAGGTACTTCTAAAATTATACAAGAATTTAATAAAATATTGTTGGTTAATAATTATATGATTGTAACTTTTATTGAATTAAGTTACTTAACTCTCTTTTTTTTTTTTTTTAAGTAACTTAACTCTTTTTTTTTTTTAATTTTGGCTGAATTTCTTCATTTGTGACTTTATTCAGAGGAAATATTAACCATTTCATATAAAATTGTTTTACTTTCAATATGAGATTGCAGAAAATTGTGAAAAAATAAAACTCCAAATAAATGCTTACACTGTTAGAAAGAGGACAAAATAATCTATAAAAAATTTCAAAATATTTCATCAAGAATTAAGTGAGTTATCATAATTTTAATTACTGGTTTGCATGTGACTATAGGTGAAAATTGGTGTGGCACTCAAGCAGTGTGAGACAGATCCAGCCAGATATGAATGATCCTAGAAATATGGTTTATAAAAGATAAAGGGAAATATCCAAATCAAATCTAAACTGCCAAATTATTCCTTTGATATTTTTATACTATTAGTACCATTTTGTAATTGTTTAATCATTAGTGTTGCCACCTATAAATAAACAAGAAGTTTTAATTAAATCTGAAGAAAATTATATTGATTCTACTGCCTCTGTCTAGAACTAAACTGGAGACCTTTAGATTACTATTACTAAACCATAAAGGCCAGCTAGCAGATTGACTCTTCAGACATTAACATAATCAAGGCTACCTAGCAATTTTTTTTGTCTAATGATTATGACATTGGGACAGTCAGCCTGAGATTGAATCAGGAACCTTTGGATTAGACAGATTTTTTCTTCTTTAAGATTAAACTAGAATCTTTAAATAATCCTAACCAGGCAAACTTCCCCTAGCGGTTTATTTTTAAAATAACTGCCAAAAAAAAATTGCTAGGTAGCCTTGATTGTCTAATGATTATGACATTGGGACAGTAATCCAAAGGTTCCTGATTCAATCTCAGGCTGAGACAGATTTTTTCTTCTTTAAGATTAAACTAGAATTTTTAAATAATCCTAACCAGGCAAACTTCCCCTAGCGGTTTATTTTTAAAATAACTGCCAAATTAATAATTATTTTTAATTTACGCTACCGTGCCATCATCTGTTGGATTAATAATTATTTAAATATAGGCTAAGGTGGTGCCATCTATTATTTAATAATTGAACTTTAATTTTAACTAATTTCCCAAATTAAAAATTTGTCTTTGCCTTGAGTCAAACCAGGAACTTCGGGTTACTGTCCCAATGCCTCCAGTTAGATCACTAAAACATCGACAGATATTCAAATTAAATATAATTATTATTTTGGCAGTTATTTCAAAAATAAACTGCTAAAGGAAGTTTGGCTGGTTAGGATTATTTGGATTGTGTGAATCCCCTTAGTAAATGCTGATTTATGACTAGAATTTTTAATTAATTTATCATTAATTCATAGATAACACATGCTTTGTTTAATCATTAGTGTATTTATTAATTACAAGATGATGCTAACATTAGTATAAATTCTTTCCAATTAAAATTTCTGTTAAAAATATCAAGGGATTAATTTGGCAGTGTAGATTCTATTTTCATGTTTCTGTCAGCAGTGTTTGCATATTTCATATTTCTTTAAATAAAATGTATATATGTTAATCTCTTTTATATTTCATGTAATTCGTGACATACACATATTTCATTCAGATTAGACCAACACAATATCTGGAATAAACAGATAATTTGACTTTACAAATTAATTAATTCATTTGTATTGCCTCTCATAAAGAAGTAATATAGTTCCCATAGAAATAATAGAGGGAAAAAAAGAATTATCAAATTTTCATTGTTGAAAATAGAGAGTACCTACAAGTTAAATTATGTATTTAGCAAAATATAAACAATATGATTTCATTTTTTCTTTGTAGATAATTTGCATTATTAAATCTAGTTAATTTAATATCATTTATTGTAGTCTTATTTATATTCTAATCATATTAAATAAAAGGCAACAAAGTAATAGATAAATCATTATTTAATCAAACTAAAGAAAAAAAACCATAGCCTTTATTATTATAATTTACTTGATCTTAAAGAAATTGTCATACATCATCATCTGCTGATGATGATAGAGAAGAATAAAAATGATTAGATGAACTTTTATACAAATGAACTACTGGCTTAGGACAACCTAGAAATTATGTAAATATAACTTAAGTTCTGATGAAATCACGGCATGCTATTTCCATTTTCCAATCCACCATCTTGATTTATAAATAGATAAATCATTATTTAATCAAACTAAAAAAAAAACCATAGCCTTTATTATTATAATTTACTTGATCTTAAAGAAATTGTCATACATCATCATCTGCTGATGATGATAGAGAAGAATAAAAATGATTAGATGAACTTTTATACAAATGAACTACTGGCTTAGGACAACCTAGAAATTAAGTTATATTTACATAAGTTCTGATGAAATCACGGCATGCTATTTCCATTTTCCAATCCACCATCTTGATTTATCATATTTCCAGTAGTTACTGTATTATATAGCAACATACATGATCTAAAATGCTTTCTTTATGAATATTTAATATTTATTTATTGCAATTAATGTTAAAATGTCAACAGAATTGAAAATATTAAGTATTCTTCTATACTATATTATCTAAATTAATAATGAGAAAATTCATATAATACCATCAATTCTGTTGACATTTTAAGTATTCTTCTATACTATATTATCTAAATTAATAATGAGAAAATTCATATAATACCAATCCAATATTGATTAGATTACCAAGCTTATTGAAAATAATGTGGATAAAATTTGCACATTACTTTCAATTAGATAACATCAGATAATATATTATCAATATAAATTGTAATTACGGATGAATAAATTTTATACATTTTGGAATTGAAAGCATCAAAAAGTGAAATTTGTTTTTTTTGTTTATCGTATAAGATATTGAAAATACTTACTTCAGATAAATCTTCTTCTGATAAATTTGATGGTTTGGATACATTTGTACTTTTGTGTGGACTCTGATTAATGAAATTAAGGAGAGAATGATTTCCTCCTCTTGGATTTTTAGATAATTTTTCTAAACGGCCTATTTGTATACCCATCTTCAAAAGTGAAAATATTTTGAGATAATTTTTAATTTTATGAATTTTAAACAGTTTTAAATACTCACTCCTCTTATGTCCTCTGGATTTATCTTGAGATTTTGCAAAAGAATGGAGCATACTCTGCTGATAGTTACTGAATTATTTGTTGCACTTGATAACTGGAGTGTTTTTGTAATGTTGTTACATACACCATGGCCCATGAATTTTGATGTCTCTTTAGGGGCATCACTTTTTCTAATCTAATTAAAAAAAGATCAATTATATTGTGTTTATTTTGAAAGATATGATAAATGAATTTTAAAAGTTTTGAATTTGAGTTATCAATATTTATTATATTATTTTTTTTAAATACATAATAATATATGTTATTAGTGGACAAACTTTTCAGACTGCAGGCCACATGGACATCTGTAAGGTCTCTAGCAGGCTGCATGTAAAAAGTGTTTTTACTTTCATACATTCATAGAGGAAATACTGTGATCATATGTTGAAAACCAACGTTCCGTTTTCAACGAATTTTCATGGCCACTCCCTACCACTACCATTGGCTTAAAATCTATTGCTCCAATAGGTTATATATTCAAAAATATCGGAAAGTCAAGTGGGGCACACACCAGATTTTTTAAAGGGGGTGCTTTAACATACAAAATTTAAATTTAAATTTAATTAAATAATTATGTTGATTGTTTATGTAATTTAACATCCATAATTGATGCTTTTAAAACTGCTTTGTTATTACTTCGAACTAATTTCTAAAAGGAAACACTAAACAGCAGGCGTAAAACAAACAAAACTTTAATGCTAACATTTTCGATGCATTCAAAAACGTTAGCATTAATGTTTTGTTTGTTTTACGCCTGCTGTTTAGTGCTTCCTTTTAGAAATTAGTAATTTAACATTTTTGTGATAAAATTTTTAAAAAATCTTACACTTGTGCATGAACTGCGGGCCGCACAAATGGTCATGATGGGCACCATGTGGCCCATGGGCTGTAGTTTGTCCATCACTAGTATATGTAATAGAGAAGTCATAAATTATCAAGTTTCTGTTATTCCTATAAGCAAAATAGACTTGGCTTAAAAAGAATTGTTAAAGTCTGAATTCAATCTATTTCCAGAAGACTATTATGGATTTTACTTAGCATAAAATTTTAAATCAGATCCAAAAAGTTGCATTTTTATTTTTTTCCTTTTTGTAAACATCTCTAGACATCATCATCTAACCACTTTTCAAACATAGGTATTCCCTGACTTACATAAAAATTTTTGGTCTCAATTAATTTATGCAACTCAAATTTTTTTTTTTTTATTAAAATCAAGAAAACACCCATGTACCACAATGTATTCCATGGGAAATTTTGCATAAGTTGGAAATATAATTTTTTAATAAAAATTCTGAATCAAAAACTATCAGCGCTAGAATGGGCTATGGTGATTGCATCTATATATTACAGCATCTTGTTTTCTGACTGAAAAGGAGGAAGTATTACATGGAAAGATATCATATTAAGTAATATAATGCTTGAGATCAAAAATACACAAAACAAATCAACTAGCATGATCTTTTAAATGTTACAAGTCTAAATATATTGGTTTACAACTTACAAATACAATATTTATGCTCTACACCTCAAAAAAGAAAAAATTTGGAAAATTTTTTATGGAAGTTGGATATGCATAAGCAGGGGCAAACAACCTGGACATTTGTCTGAGGTGGCATTTTGGTTGTGAATGTGACAAAATATAAGTTAAATACTTAATTAATCAAAATTTATATTTGTCAATTTTTTATCTTTGGCTGAAATTACCATGCTATTTGCATTTTATATTTACTGTTTTTGCCTAAAAGCTAAAAAAAAATATTTGCATCCTTAATTCTGCAGAAAACAACCATAAAAGAGCAGCATGTTTAATTAAATAACAAAAAAGCTAGGTATCTAAATCACGCACCGCATAGGACAGCACGCAGGGCGCTGCATGAACTTCCTTGAAACAGGAATACAAAGGAATATCATGCATCGGCTAGTTTATTACCTTTAATTATAAAAGGGAGGTTTTGTTATACAAAAGCATTATTCTTGCTAATACATCAATGGTGATAATCATTTCATTTTTATTTAAAATAAAAGATACATTTTAAAAATATATATGTTTAAGGGGCAGCAATTTGTCTTTTTTCCAGGGCAACATAAATGCTAGAGCAGGTGCTAGCATACATAAATCAGTGAATACTTGTATATAATTTTTCACTAGATCCTTTTTCAACATAAGCTGATCAAAAATAACAAGCTTACTTGAAAATATGATAAGCATATATAAAAATTGTGTTTTTGTTGATCTTGTATGCATAATGAAAAGTTACAAAAATATAAAATTTGAAAAAAAAAAAAATGATTACAATGTTAGAAAGAGAACAAAAAATGCAATAAATACTAAAAATTTCAATGAAAATTAAATGAGATTTCATAATTTTAACTTAAGTGAAACAATTTTGCAAACATAGTAATTATGTATATAACTGATAAATTTTGATATTTTAAAGAGTAATGTGATAATACAGTACATATACAAAAACCCTTAAGTTTATACTGTTGACCCTTATATAAATCAGTCTGCATATTGGCTTGCATCAGCCAAAGAAGAGCTTTGGTCTAAAAACTAGTCTGTTGATTCAGATAGTATTGATGAAATGTCTTACAGCATCATTTATCATTTTAGTTAGTTTACCATTATTAATGCACATTAAGGTTTCATGAAGGAATCAGAGAATGATGCTGTAAGACATTTCATCAATACTATCATTTTAGTTAGTTTACCATTATTAATGCACATTAAGGTTTCATGAAGGAATCAGAGTAAGAAATTAAAAATTGAGAATTCAGATTTGGAGGATTTGTGTCTAACTCTATAGTCCTCCTGATAAACACAAAACACATATACATTTGACAAATGATGAAATTAGGAGAAATATCTCTGCATTATAGCTTTATCCATTTCAATCAATAAATTTTTTTGTAAGTCAAGGAATCTTTGCATAAATATGGAACTATGTAATCACACTTTAAACTTGCAGGAAATGATCTTATCTTTTTATTATTTGATTCACTTTTCATACACAGTAGATATTTTTATAATTGACAGTAATAAAATTATTTTAATTCACAGTAACAAGCAATTCTTATAGATTAGGGATTAAAATCATTTTAAAAGATAAAATCTATTAGATGCTATAATAGTTACTACAGGGAAACTGCAAAAGATTTAACATCCATCTTTTTTTAAATCAATGAATGTAAAGGATTAATTAAATCTCACTTCAAATTTGACTTTAATAGCCTGACCATCCTGCTAAATTTTATAAAATTCAATAAACAATAAGAAAGAATCTCTCTTTGAACTGTTTGCCATTTTTAAATAATTTAAGATAGTGGATTAAATGATATGATACACAGTTACCTTTCACAACAGAATATTGTTATTAAATTTCATAAAAATATATTTATTAGTTCATAAATGTCATAAATAGGACACATTGAATACAATGTGTCCCTATTTATAATACATGATGATCAAAAAGCATGATGATCTCATAAGCTTACTTTCTTTGCAAAGCAATTAAAAGTACATTCAAACCTGTTTTTATGCAGTCCTTTTTTGTGCGACTTTTTTGTGTGGCATAAAATAAAATTCCATCAAATGCATATTATGAATAAAAATTAATTAAAAAAAGGTAATTTAAACAGAAAACAATAGAAGGCTGTCAAAATAACATGCACATTAAAAAAAATCCAACACATGTCCCACCTGATATTACTGTACTTGTACATATTGTGCCATCTAGTAACAGTAGTTTATAACCATCCTATATAATTAATGTATTTACCTCTTGACTGAAAAATGTTCCAGTGTATAAATTCAATTCTTCCTTGTTTGGAAAACCAATTTCTAGCTACATCGTGAGATTTTTGAGGTTTTGAATTACATATTTTCTATGTGGGACTTTTTTTATGCAGTCCCTATTTACTGCATAAAAATTCTTTTTTTAGATGTGTTGCAAATGATATATTTTATAGCTGTTTACAAAGTTTCAGGATATTTTCTTTATACGATTTCTTTTATGTGGTCCCTATCCCCCACACAAAAACAGGTTTGAATGTATACAAAAATACTGTTAAAAATAAATAAACAGTGCAATCTAAGTAGTGTTATTAAAATATTATTAATAATTATCATGTTTTATCTACATATTAAAAATATCAATTTGCAATCATATTTTCTAAATACTGTATTTTTAAAATATAATCCAAACCTTTAATTTCAATGTGACAGATTTTCCTCTCACATTATTTTTTAATAATCTTTTCTGAACTTCTTCTGCTAGCTCTTTTAAAAAATTTGTAGCTTCATGTGTAGCTTTAAATCTCATTCCATAATTTATTTCTGCAGAAACAGACTTCCTTTCAATCTCTGTTTTTATCTCTCTCGAATCAATCCCACGACAATATTCATAAAGCATCTGTCCTGTTTTTCTTCCAAAAATTTCTTGTAATTTTCCAAAAGGCACTTTTTGAAGGTCTTTGCATGTTTTAAAATTCTTTGATTCTAAATTTTTTTGTAGCACATATCCAACACCTATCAAAAAAATTATATAAAAAGTGAATAAGGATAATCTGTAAAGATTTGAAATTTATGAATATATAATTAAACTAAAATAAATACCAGGTAAATCTTTGACTAACTGTTTTTCTATAAATTGATCTATCTTATCATGATCAACCATATATTGTCCATTAGGTTTAGCTGCTTTGGTAGCTAAACGAGCCAGAAGAAGATTACTACCTATATAAAAAGTTTGAAATAGATATCAATTTAAAGTTAAAAATAATTAATTTGAACATGATTTTACCTATTCCTGTAGAAGCTGTACAACCAGTTTTCTCTTTAATTTCTTTTCTTAAACAAGAAGCAAATTCTAAAGGAGAGACTCTAGTTTCTTCAAGTACACTGCTACAGTCAATAAATAATTCATCACAGCTGACTGCTTCTATATCAAGTGAATAACTAAAATATTCAAAAATGTATTATATTGAAATAAAAGTAAATTTGTAAAAATATATAAAATAAAATTTATACAAACTCCAGATAATGGATCAAATATCATTATACTCTTCACATATATAAGTAGTACACATCTCATGACCATTCATATTTTGAAATATTTTAATCCAAAATTAAATCAATCATTTTTTTCATACTTAATGAAAAATAATTGTCACAATTTTATTCTAATTTATAAATTAAATAAAACAGTATTAAGTTATATTATTTGTGATAGTGCTACTTTAAAATTTTTCATATTGATATTTCTTGTTACTAGATCTATTAATATTATCAATTATTTTGATGGATAATTTGAAACGGTAAAGTTCGGTTGGTTGGTTGGTTGTGTACGGTTTTATGGCGCAAGGGCTTTATAGACCAAGCTGCGCCAAGACAGTGTGTAAAAAGACAATGAGATAAAATAGACAACCATAAAATAACAGACAGCAGTAAAAGTAGTGTAAACAGCTATAAAAAAGAAAAATGGCAAAACGAAAATAAGGCCGAATTAAAAATAAATAAGAAAATAATTAACAGAAAAAACAATAACTGTGTAAAAAATTCAAAAATAAGTTAAGAAACATCAAAGTTAATTTAAAACAATATCGGAAGTAAAAAACAACAAACAAAATTAAATGTGGTAAAACTATAATGTAACATAAAAAACAACAAATATATACATATATAAAATAGGTTTTAAAATAAGAAGTGAAACTAAAAATAACAAATAATGAAAATATCCCTCAAAAAAGCAAAAAGACTAGAACAATTAAAAACATTACCAATAAGGGTTGTTAGATTCAAATTAGATGATTTAAAATGAAGGAAACATTCTGTAAAGTTCTTGTAAAGTACAGACATTCCACTAAAATATGTTTGATTGAAAGGGCACACTGACAACGATCACATTCAGGCTGGTTTTCACCAATTAGAAGATATCTATGGGTGAGCCTGCTGCGCCCAATGCGGAGTCTTGCTAAGACGACTTCCTCTCTCCTGTTCCTGCAATGGCTGTAATCCCATTGCTCGATCAGTGATTTGATCTCGTGAAGCTTATTATTCGTGTGCTCATCCCACATATTCTGCCATAAGAGCAATAGCTTCTGTTTAATGACGAGCTTTAAATCCATGTAAGGGATTGACAAGGGATGGGAGTTGTTTGAGACAGCCGACTTGGCAGCGATGTCGGCCAGTTCATTCCCTTTAATTCCAACATGTCCCGGAACCCAACAGAACTTGATAACATATCCCTGGGATGACAAACGGGATAGAAGCCTGCAGATAGTTGAAACGAGTGGATGTGGGGAGAATTTCCACGAGATAAGTGCTTGTAATGTACTCAATGAGTCAGAATATATCACACAGCAACAGTGGCCTTTTGTCCTGATGTGTTTTAATGCTAGATGGATAACATAAATCTCTGCAGTGAACACAGACACCAGTGGGGATAGCTGCTCAGACAGGGGTAAAGTTCGGAGTAGTCAATCCAGACAAATTTTAGTAAATGTAATAACATTCATGGAAGAAGGAAAACAAAACAAAAACCTAAATCATTATATTGTGCTGCAGAAGTTTGTGGAACGTTAATTTGTACTTTAAAAAGGATTAAAAAAACAATCTTTGGAAGATAACTTTAATACTGCTTGAAAAAAACAATATATTTCTTTGATATATTTGAATTGTAAATTTTTTCCAATAGTTCAGTTTATAGCATGTCAATTTCAAAAGAAATATTGTTTTATCAGCCAATTTTTAATTTGTACTTTTTGCAAAATCATCATGGATATTTTAAGAGTATGGAAGGATAAGAGCATTATCCATAATAATTAAAAAATTTAATGATAAATTAATATCAGTTATTCCTGAAACCATTTTTAAAAAATTGCTAGTGTTCATTTCATGATGATTATCTCTTGTTGATTTTTAGAATTAAAAATTAGTGCACAAAAACATCTTTCAAACTAGCATGAAAAATAATACATCTGAGGTGTTTCCAGTTGGCATGCAACTTAATAACAGTGCAGAACAAGCACTTACCTAGCTAACATCATAATTTAAACAGTTCGTGCTGTCTAACTGGAAAAACAGTTGTCCACATAAAAATAGCTGTCCAGAAACAAAAATTATTATTAGCTTTATTAAATAATGAAATTATATATGATTCTGTTGAAATATCACTTACATATTTGACATAGTGATGTTATAAGTTTTTTGATACTTTTATCTTTAAGAATAATACTGTTGCCCTGTTTTGCCATTTTGAATGCTACAAAACTAGCAAGGATTTGAATCGCTGACTTTGCTTAACAACAAACCCAGCGACTGATGTCATCATTCACAGTAAGCAAACCATCCAGTTAGGCAGCTCACAGTTTGTAGAAAAGCAATTAATTAGCTGTTTACCAACTAGAAGCATCCCTAGTTTCTTTTGACAATAGTATGTTTTATTACTACCAGATGATTTATTACTTTTAATGTCTTACCAACCTTTAAGATAAATGTGATTTGTATGGAATCAATATTCCATCTTGTTAAATTAGGGGTTTAGAATTGGGCAATATACTATTTCTTTTTATTTCCTTTAAAAAGCTTCTTCATTTTTTAATATTGCCATTTTGTTCCATCAGAAATTTTTTCATTCCGTTTTTCCCATTTAAAATCTAGATCTTGTAAAGTTTTATGTAGTATGTGCTTTTCTCCATCAAAATATATATCCTCTTTAAAACTTTCCAGTAAATTTGATTATGTTGGTACAGTAAATCATTTATCTGAAATGGTCAGAACCAGAGCTGTTTCAAATAAATGATATTTTTGGATATTACATATCTTAACATATCATTATAAAAATAAACTAAAAAGTTTTAATGAGTTATCATACAAAATAAACAATGTTAACAAACACACATATATACATATGATTGAAAACAATTTTTATTCGATGCAAATACCATAACAAAAATCACAAATAGTGAAAATATATTAATTAATGGGCAAAAGATTTGTCATCTTTGGATCATAAATCACTATATTATTACAGTAAATCAATCCTTATTTTTCTTTGTTGTTTAGATGTTTTCATTGTTTGGATGGTTTGAATGTTTTCATTGTTTGCAGAGCTAGATTTATGCATAAGTTAGGCAAGCTACAGCTTAGGGCCTCAGGTTACCAGAGTTCTGCTTCAGTATAGAAAAATAAAAAATTATAAATAATGGATATTATGAGAGGACCCATACAATCCTCCTTTTCACCCTTGGATTTATTTGCAGGTGTTTTGTAAACAATTAATCAAGAATTATATAATACAGTAAGACTCCGCTTAACACTGCTCCATTTAATGCTGTTTCAATATAATATGGTTTTTTCAAATTCTATATTTTTTATTGATTCATTTTGGCACGGTTTTTCAAACCGTTATACTCACATAAATCCAAAATCGTACTAATTTGTTGCTTTGACACTCCTATGCCGTCTCACAATGCATTTGTATCAGTTCAATGCAGTTCATATGAAAGTCTGCTGCAGTCACAGTTCACATTTATGATTGTTCATCAACATTATTTTACAGTTAAAGTTTAGCCCTATTACAGAAATTATAGATCAGTTTACATAAAATGATCCAAATTTTGATAGACATTCAAAGGCAAGATGAAGTGTCACGGATGCGATGTCTTGCTATCCACAGTTGCTTGCTGAATGAAAGAGGGAAAGGCAAATGATTTTTCATTAGATGATTCTTAACGAAAAAACAAAAAAGTATCAAATGAGGAAGAACCTTCCTCATCACAAACAAATTATTTTCTTGAATATTTTTGATTTTCATGAATGATTTATGAATACAAATTGATATTAGCAATAAAAAATGTCTATAATTAATGTAATACAATATTAATAACATGTTACAAAATAAAAAAAAGTATGTATATTTTTTTTATTCATTGTCCCATTTCACTTATTCCTATTATTTATGTGTTAAGATGACCTCATTTAACATTGTTTCGTTTAGCACTTGGCTTTTTTGGAACGTATCCCCTGCATTAAACAGGATCTTACTGTATTGTAAAATGACATTTTCACCAGTTAAATAATTGATTGCATCAATTGCACTGCTAAAATTTTAAGATCAGATAAGTTGTTCTATAAATATTCAATAAAACTGTTACCTCCTCTATTCTAAAATAGTTATAATTTAAATGAAAAGTTAAATAATTGATGCATCAATTGCACTGCTAAAATTTTAAAATCAGATAAGTTCTTCTATAAATATTCAATAAAACTGTTACCTCCTCTATTCTAAAATAGTTATAATTTAAATCATATTTTCATGATATATAATAATTGAATACTTAGATTTATCTTTTAATTAATAATTTTACTTAATGGTAGGCAACTATTAGGGTATGATAATATATACATTCTATCCAATTTTAAATTAATGAATAGAGACAAACTGTTTCCATGTATTAAAACTGGTCAAAAGATGTTTGAGTTTAATAAAAACTAAATTAAAATTTCACTTTATATGTGTATATATAAGTGTAATATCTGTATCCTGTAAAAGCTAATTTAAAACAATCAAATTTTAGATTTATTTTTAAACAGTCTTTTGTATAGAATAAAAACTTGAATGCTATAATTTAATATTTCCATAAACAATGCCTTGGAAAGGAAATATGCACCTTTGATTTCATCAAATTCAAAAGAATGTTAATATTTTCATTATGTACACACACACACACACACACACACACACACACACACACAAATTATATACTGTATTTATATAAATACAAATTCTCTGGCATATAACATTTAGATCTTTTATAACTTGTTTATTAATAAATATTAATTAATTATATATTATATGAACATATACTAATGAAGTACTTTTGGAAGTATTTTCATTACCATCTTTGTATACATGTTTATTATTATTATTATTAAATTATATGAATTTAATATTTTACTGTTTTTATGTTAAAAAATTTTTATTCATTATTATTATTGAGATATAGAGATTGTAAGATTAAAGAGATGAGCTTTTTTGTACTGATGAACTATTATCTTATGCACTATGTGGGAATGAAAGTTATTTACATATATGTTAAAAAATTTTTATTCATTATTATTATTGAGATGTAGAGATTGTAAGATTAAAGAGATGAGCTTTTTTTGTACTGATGAACTATTATCTTATGCACTATGTGGGAATGAAAGTTATTTACATAATGTACAGGTGAAATTATGACACTGCTTCTTCACCATTTTGATTTTTCTGATTTTTGTAGCAGACAACAGAGTTTCTGATACAAATTTAGTTGTATTGCATTGTATAGATACATATGTGATTTGAAATGCTTATTTATGAATGTTTAGCACTTTAACTTTCAAAATGCTAAAAACTACTTGCTTAATACAATATTAGAATGTTCTACTTATAACGACATTGTTCTGTTGTATGTCGATGTTCTTGTATAATGTTTAGCAGCACTGATGAGGGACTAATACAGTCCAAAAACGTTTTGCTGAATAAAACCCATACTTGCCGAATGAGCTGTATTTAATCTAATATAGTTTAGCACTTTATTTTTTGTAATTAAAGTTCATATATTTAATTTTTTTTATAATTCATATTTGAAATAAAACACAAAATTAGGAACTCATAAACCAAAAACTACCTTTACACATGCTCCTTGAGTTATAAATTTAATTCATACATAAGTTTTATTTGTAACTTGGATTGTTCATAACTTTTGATACTGCTATTATTTTGATTCCAAAACTACTAAAATAAATACAGTATATATATTTTGTAATATATTTCACAACTGAACCAATTAAAAGTTTCTTATTTCACAAATTTGAATGAAAACTTCCAATTATAAAGTGAGAGTTTTTTTTGGTATAATCACTGCTATCTTAAAATACTGATGTAATATGTTAATTAACTGTGTAATTTTACATTATATTGGTTGCTAGAGAATTCTGCTATTATATTTGAAATTCTTGAAGAGTTTTTGAAATTTTCCAAAATTTGAAACAAAATTTTAACATTTGTAAGAACAAATGTTCAGAACTCAAGGAGCTTCTGTGTTTTACAATAATATACATATATGTATGTTTAAATAGAAAAGATTTAAGATATTTTTACCTGGCAACTATATCATATAAAAGTTTAGATACTTTTTTATATCCTTCAAAGTTGTAAGGAACAGTTTGTAATTCTGGACACATCTTTTTTGCTTCTCCCAAAAAAAATCCATTTTTAATTCCATACTTTCTAGCTTCATAATTACAACTTGCAATTTCTGATGCTGATCCAAATTCATCAACAGTATCAGTAAAATCATGATTATCTGAATCTATATGATTTTCCTCATATTTTTTTCTATAATAATTGTATTCATATTGGCGGTTACTTCCAGGAGGAGGCTGACGAAAATAACTTTTAGAATGAGTTACTGCAACTGGTTTACCTGTTATGTTTAAGTTAAAATTAAATATAAAATCAATTTATATATATAAATTATGACAATTTAACTACCTTTAAGATGTGGATAATTTAGTAAACTGACAGAAACAAAGAAACAATCCATATCAACATGCATAAATATTTTGTTAGTCATTTCACAGTTTTCTTGTTCGTTCTGAAATTCATTTCTGAGACGAACACGCCCAGGAAAATTTCCATCTGACATATTTCGTAATTGAGTTACATAAGCCTGAAAATCTGATTTTGCTGTTGAAATATGATGCAACCTTGAATTATTATAAAATTCTGAAAGAAAGTTTGGTTCACCAGCTCTTCGAGATGATTTACACTGTTCAGAAGGACGTTTGGTATCACAAAATAATTGTAAAATTCTATTTTCATTATTTTCAATATTTAATTCTTCTAAATTATTAGAATCTTTACATTTAAATAAATCTGAATTTGATTCTTCAATATTAAATAAATGTTCAGCCTTAGCAGAATTTTTAACAACAGATTGAGAGTCATTTATAACTGTATGATCACTATTTATTCTCTCACAATTATTGGCAAAGTTTAATGTCTGTTGATTTCTGGATAAATTGTAAAGATAATATCCTGATTCTGGTAACAATTTTCCAGCTTTGATACTGTAATAAAATTATAAAACATAAATAAAAACTTCATTTAAAGTTATAATTGAAAATATTGATTTCTTTTAGATTAAAAATAATTCACTCATTTATATTTACATGACAAATGCTGCCATTATAAATATTAGTGTGTGTAAAATTTAAAGTAATGGAAAATATAGTATTAGCATAAAAATATTTAATGAAAATATTTTTTGCTATTATCATATTTTTCATTACTTTTTCTTCATAAATAATGAATAGTAGCTTTGTTTTTAAGATACAAAATTAAAATTTTTAAACATTTTATAATATAATCCATATTAAATAAGGCAATTATTAGCATTTGTGACAGTATAAAAATAATTAATAATTAATTATTTAAATTAATTAATAAAAAAAGAAAAATGTACAGTTAAACTTTTGTGTATTTTTCTGATGTCTGTTTTTCTGACAAATGATGTCTTGAAAAACAATACCTTTAAACTTATTTTGACATTGATCTGGCAAAATATCCTTTGATCAAATTAGCATTATGTCATAAAAGAAGATGGCTGCTTCCACTGTGGATGCATTTTTAAAGACTGTTAAGTTTAATAAAAGTTAAATTATAATTAAAATGAAAATAAAATGATGGAATGCTTTGCAAAACAGTTGGAAAATATTTAATTTTTCACAAATTAAGCTTAGAAATACATTATCAACTTTTTGTCTGGAATCATCTTAAGTCATCTACAATGTGTTTACTAAACTCAACATACAGGTAAGTCTCGATTAATGCGAGTTCGAATAATGCGATATTCGATTAGTGAGATTTATAAAAATGATACAGTTTTTCAGTTAGTGCGAGCAAATATTCGATTAATGCGAGTTGTAAGCATAAACCTGTCTTAAATCTAAGTCATAAACCAGTCTTATTAACAAATGTTCGTCCCCTTTTATGATGTCAATTAACAAATTAATGTTAATTTTTGTTAGTAAAACTAGACGAGGAGCAGTCCAAGAACAGTCACTTGGCTTTGAAGAGGTGAAACACCAGAAAGATGGGCTTTTTGCCATTAACTATTTAACATTACTATTATTCAGCTTTGTTATCGTATACATACAGTATAGTACAGAATTTTCTTTTAAAAAGTATCAAAATGGATAAAAGGAAGAACACTTTTGATGATAAAACAGAAACAAAAAAGTATTATGCTATAGCAAAAAATGGATGTGATTGAGCGACATAAAAGTGGCGCTCAACTTTCGCTTTCAATATATTAATGCATAATTTCTTCCCACTTCTTATTCAATGTAAATAATTCAGCTCATTTCAAAAGTGGAAAATATATTTTATTAAACTTGAAGATCTTTCAGCTTTATTAAGCCATCTTCAGCACAACGTATAAGAATTCAAATGTAAAACTTAGTAAGAACATAATTTGAATGTTATAATGTGTTTTAAATTCAAATTATGTTCTTACTAAGTTTTACGTTCAAATTCTTATACGTTGTGCTAAAGACGGCTTAATAAAGCTGAAAGATCTTTAAGTTTAATAAAATATATTTTCCACTTTTGAAATGAGCTGAATTATTTACATTGAAAATAAATATTTCTTAAACAGTTAGTATTGTAGTTATTCATTGTGAGGTTGGCTAATAGCCGGAATCTCACAAAGCAACAACCTATTAGCATATTTTACATATAGTTAATACTTTGAATAGTGCGAGAAATTTGTGGAACCCATTATTCGCACTAATCGAGGCCTACCTGTATTTCTACTTAACACAAAGGTTTTCTAGTTCCAATAGTATGTTATAGTGGGATATACCTGTTTATATATAAATATATAAAATAAACTGATAAAAAGGTACTAAAACAATAAGTATATCAGTCTAGGAAATCAGTACTTTTAATTTGAAATTTAAATAAGAAGAACCTGTCTGTTATCCATTCTGGCCTGATTACTTTTTTGTTCTTCAATTGTTGTATTTTACTGAATGGAAGATTTGTGGCAATTATATGTGTAGTTGTCTTTTGTGAATAATAATGATGGAACTGCCCTCCATTTATCATCATCAGTCTCTTAAGTTCATCAGAAGTTGGCTCTAATAATTATAGATAAAATTATTTTATAATTTATAAGTTAAAATAAATTACTAATTCAGAAATGATCTTACTAGTATATCCATCGACATAAATTGCTACATTTTTAAATATTTCGGAACCTTTTTCAAAACAAAATTCAAATGGTTTTTGCTCTTTAAATTGATGGTCTAACTTCTGTTTTTTTGCATTCATATATCCACCCTAAAATTATTAATAATTACAAAATAAATATTTTATCTTCATAAGAATTTATAAATAAATTTTCGTACCCATTTTTCAAATCCTGTAGATCCAAATCTTTCTTTCCTTCTTGCCATCTTAAAAAATTAGATCATATTAATTATTAAATTATGAATTAAAAAAATTTATAATAAAAATTTAGATGATTAGATTAATGATTCCAATTATATTTAATACTAGCTGGTGTACCTAGCACTGCCAAGGAATTTCTAGCACATGATTTGCAGGGATATATTAGTTTCTAGTTTGTAACATTATCTGATAGCTATTAATGATATTCTATTTGTAAGCAAAGTTGGTAAAAATCAAAACTTTTGGATATGATGATGATATCATAGTGACATCATACATTGGAACTTTTATGATTTTACACATTGATGTTATATGATTTCATCCATTGTCACATCATATGTTGAAACAATTGTGATGTCACACACTGGTGATGTTCTGGAGCATCATTTATTGTTACATTGTATGTCAGAACTGTTTTGACATCACACACTGATGACATTTTGGGACATCATCTATTGTTATGATGTATATTGGAATATTTATTATGGCATTCATTACTACGCTACAACGATGTGACACATTCAGTTTTATGATGCCATCCACTATTAAATCATATGTTGGAGCTGTTGTGACATCACTGCTATCACAACAACATCACACATTCCAATGTTTTTATAATGTCATTGCTATATCACAAAATGATTGCATTGCTATTCATAGTGACATGATCAGAATTGTTGTGTTGTCATTGCTATGGCATATTGATGTCGCATACTAATAAAATTCTTGGACGTCATATGGACAAACTTTTTCAATGTTAGTAACTGTTATGTCATAATTATGCCTCACACTGATGATTCTGTGATGTCATTCATTGTTATGTTATGGTAACATCATGCTTGAGAGACCATGATACTATTTCATACTTTGAAACATCAACAATAATCAGAACAACAGATTTAAACACATATTTTAAGTATGACCCCAAAATGCCCCATCCCTAGGGCAATTTTAATCCAGATTACCTTATGTTACCTGCAAGGAAAGTGACCCTGTGACATCTTTGGTGACAATAGATCAAAGATGTGAGAATCATAAGTAGAACAAACAGGTAGAAACAAAGACCCAAATGTGCCCCACTCTTTGGGTGATTTTGGTTTTGTATCCTATGTTGCCCACAAAGTCATGGGAAGTCAAACTGCAAAGTTTGGTCCCAAAAGTCAAATGATGTGGGAGCCTATATAATTATTAACATAGACAAACATTACATTTTATATAGATTAGTAATGCATTAATTATCAGTTAAAGCTAGCATATAATAAACTATTGTATTTGATCCTTCATTTAAAATATAAGTGCTCGAGTTACAGACATTTGTATTTATAAATGTAAAATTTCATTTTCAAATTTCAGAAACGCTTCAGTAATTTTAAACATTATGATAGCAGAAAGCTCTCCCAACCAATATTATATAAAATTACACTGTTAGTTGGCAGTATTTAAAAATGATGGCAATTGTACAAAAAAAAATCCTTGATTTATAATTGGAACTTTTCAAAATCTATTAAACAAGAAAACTTCTAATTAGTCCAATTATAAAATACAGCATATAAAATTATTTCTGTCCTTTTGAAGGCAAAATAATAGCTGTATTTATGTTTTGAATAAAACTTACATACAAATTAAGTTCTTAACATAATTTGTATGTACTGTACCTGTATTTTGGAATTAATATTAATCAGTAATGATTCTCATGCACTTTTACATAGAAATGTATTGTTTAAAAGAAATATCTATCATATAAAATGATAACTTCTTTAATAATATATTATAATAATAAAATCAAAGAACTAAATCTACAAAAATAATAAACTATAGTAATTCCAAAATTATATTATTAATGGCAAAAGACTACTTGAGTTTTTCTTAGAGGACCAAACAATAACCAAATAACTCTAGCATTACAAATTAATTTAGATATAACTGAAATTAATGATTAAATTAAATTTTATCAATGTGGCATCATCTATTGACTAATAACTAAACTAAAAATTTTAATATATATTCAAAAACAAAATTTGTTCCAACCAGGACTTGAACCAGCAACCTTACTTTTTGAAAATATATTTATCTCAAAATATAATAGTCATACAAGATAAATTCTGGCAATTTCTATTTTCTAATTTAAATTTTTTTATTTTCAGAATCCTAAGTGTCAAAAACTATCTAATTACATTTTGTATGCATTTTCAAACATCTACTTACAAAAACGTGTGAAAAAAAGTGTTGATGTTGCAAAGTATGAAATAGTATCATGGTTTCAATTTACAAAAAAGTGTTGTTTTAATTTAATATAATGTAAATGATCTATCAAAAATATTTTTCCATATGTTTGAATGAATTTTGAATGAAACTAGTTTGAAGAATTGTGCTTTTGAAAAAACATATACGGTAGTCATCAATTTATGACCATTCATATTCATACTTATGGTGGTAATGTCATCAATAAATTAAATCCCTCACCAATGGTCTGATATAACAAAATACATCCTTTTTGTGTCTGGTTCTTGTATTTTTTGTTTGCTAAGTTTATTAAGATAAAGTGGAGTATCATAATAAATAATCATAATATTGGTAATGGGCAATCATAAATTTTAGGCATTTCTGATTATCAGAAGTCATAAGTGAACCTTCAAAATGTTTTTATCATCTTGAAGGATCACTTATATTGGGATTCAGTTCAAATCCCATCTTAAATGAAGGATTATCTATCATCGTCATCAGCATTTTTATTTTATCCATTGTAATGGATAAAATAAAAATTATACACTCTACTTATAAGGGTCCATGTTTTATAGCCATACATCATAACTGGTAGTATGCACATATTGAAGAGTTTCCTTTTGAAGCATGTTGATATATATCACTGTTTATCAAGAGGTTGCTATATCAGCCAAATGCACATCATCCCAATTGCATCCTATGTTGAATTTCTCAAACTATCTGTAGCTTTTATTAAACATAATATATATTTTATATAATAAAGTTTCAACTTAATTACCATCTAAAAATAATAGAGCATATAATCATTTATAAAATAAATCTGAATACTTTCTCTGTGCAGCTGATGAGGAGAAGTCCAGCCCAAAAGCAGTCCTGCATTTTAATTTTACTTAATGTCCTATAAGCTGGTTCAGATTTATTTTATTTGATTTGGAACCTAGTTGTCAATTTAATCATTTTTTTATTTACACAAATCAAATGGCTGGAGCCAAAGGAAACATTTCCATATGAAATGACTACAAATTGTTATAATATCCATTTAAAATCCTCCATCATTGTAAACATTATGTTTTGCTGACCATCCAAGAGTTTAAAGAATGGAGTGAAAAAATAAAAAAATATATTATTTTAAATATAATGAATAATTATACTTCAATTATTGTAGATTAAAATCCTTGATAGAAGAAGTGCAAATGAAACTGAAAATGGGACTGTATTTTGCTCAAAACAGCATCTAAAATTAAAATATTATCTTCATATTAAAATCCATACTTAACAAGATAAATTGATAGCTATTACTACTAAAAATTTGCCAAAATAATTAGATCCCTCACTAGGGCAGATTATCAGATATGTGAATTTTTAGTATAAAATCTTTTTAACAGATAGAACTACTGATTTGCTATACTTAACAAGATAAATTGATAGCTATTACTACTGAAAATTTGCCAAAATAATTAGATCCCTCACTAGGGCATATTATCAGATATGTGAATTTTTAGTATAAAATCTTTTTAACAGATAGAACTACTGATTTGCAATTCTAAACATGTTTGGAATGTCAATTTTTAACTGTAACAAGTCCCTTTAGGGCAGTGGTCTCAAACTAGCGACCCGCAAAGCAATTTTGTACGGCCCGCGAAGATGTTTTAGCTATTTGTTTAAATACATGTTACAGTCGGAAAATTATTACAAGTTAACGATAATAAAATAACAATGTAAAGTTTTAAGATAAGATTCTAATTTGACTGCCTCGCGTATTCGCGGCGCCGCTCGCACATAGTAAAGTCGATGTTAATATGCGTTCGCATGTATATTGACGTCTACTTTATCGAACATGAAAAAAACGACAAGTATTAATGATAAGTATTAGATATTAAGGCGCGCTATAACCCGACTTATTATTCATAGACGCATCGCACTAAGGTCAGATACTAACGCCAATAGATCGTTGGATGCAAAACGCGGGCAGTCAAAGTAGAATCCTACCGCAAAGGATTCTTTTCGAATATGAAAATTAATATAACAAAAGAAATCGATTGCCTAATGTACATCTATAATCTTTAAAGAAGATAGCTTCCAGTACTTTGTCTCCAAGCTACAAGTTTTAGCAGATTCACATCGTCCTCAGATGTCAAGTAGTAGTCGAAAATGAAAAATCTGTTTTATAATCTCATAATTATATAATGTTATTTCGATATCTTTGTAAGAAAAAATGAAAGTAATTATAAATAAATATTTTCCTTTCATTATAATTTTGTTTAAAAATATTCGGCCTGCATTTCCTTTCGAATTGTGCATTCGGCCCGTACAGTAAGCAATTAGAGTTTGAGACCACTGCTCTAGGGTACAATTTTACATTACCACCATACGAAGGAAAGTGGGGCCGATCGAAAGATGATGATTAGGGAAAACTTTCCGAAAGGACTGCACTTCTATCTGGTGCAGACGTCGAGAAAACGAACGATGAAATTAAAGTATTCTCCATGCGTAGTAGCTAAACCGGTGCGCGCTGCCATTTTGAAAAGTTGTTTTGAAAGCCGAGATAATTTTTGGAATGAATCTTTAAATCAATGGAATTGCCGATTCGCATTTTTAATCAACAGTCGGTGAGAGGGCAAATCTTCAATTTCATGTTTTGAAAAAATTATACAGTATATTAGAAAAGTAACCTCTATGTGTCGTTAACCTTTGATCTTTGATTTCTCGTTCACTAATATTTTGCGAGTTTCAACCCCCCTATCGATTGGTACCATTTTTGCTGGGTTTTGCAGTGTATGCAATTATACCATAAGCTACTTACTCGTTGAAACATTTGATTTACTCGGAATGATGAGATACAGTGGGTGATCGGTTAACGAACATACTCCGTTCCAAGAAAATGTTCGTTAACCGATCATCGATTTACCATAAGTTTTAATGGGAATTTGATCAGTTCGTTCCGGAGACCCAAAAAAGCATTGTAACAAATTATATAATTTTTATTTATGTTTATTTATATGTAATAACAATAATATATATACATACATAGTCTTGCATTTTCATCCATTATATTTATTTTCCGATAAAGAATCTGTCCAATATCGATTGCTTTTCCTGTTTATTTTCCGATAAAGAATCTGTCCAATATCGATTGCTTTTTCTTTCTCCTTTGGGATTTTTTGTAAGTGATTAATAGCATTGTCATGATAGAGATCCCCAAATCTATTGACCTTAACCTGGTATGGATGCCATTCCTGTGTTAGAGATCTCTAATCTTATTGACCTTAACTTGGTATGGGTGCCAGTGATAGAGATCCCCAAGCCTATTGACCTAAATCTGGTATGGGTGCCATTCTGGATAGAGATTCCCAAGCCTATTGATTTCAACCTAGTATGGGTGCCATTCTAAGGGCAGAGATCCCCAAGCCTATTGACCTCAACCTGGTATGGGTGCCATTAAAAACTTTTCTCTCCCCTTCAGGATTTTTTGGAAGTGATTAATAGCATTGTCGTGGTAGAGATTTTCAGGATTTTTCGGAAGTGATTAATAGCATTGTCGTGGTAGAGATCCTCAGCCTTATTGACCTCAACCTAGTATGGGTGCCATTCTAAGACCAAAAAAATCATATTTCGGAAGTGATTAATAGCATTGTCGTGGTAGAGATTCCCAAGCCTAGTAACCTTAACCTGGTATGGGTGCCATTCTAAAACCAAAAAATTGTAAAATGTCTCTCTAACCTTCTTTAATAAATCTTTGATTTCTTTTACATTGTCTCCGAGTTCATTTTAATCGGGAAAGCTACTTTTCTTCCAACCTCACCCATAAGTCCACGAGCTCGCAAGGCCTAAGCCTGTCATTCCGTTAGGTTAGTTAATCCGAACTATCCTCATGGAATATTTTTATCTGGCGACAGCCACTTATAGAGCCGCCATCATCACAGGCTGACCAACACCCATGATGGGGTCAACCAGAAGATTGAAGGATGGGTTTCAATGGTCCGGACCCAGATTCCTCCTAAAAATTGAAGGAGTTGGACCCCGGATCCTCCAGAATAGTAAGCCACAGCTTTACACGCAGCCATCCGGCTGATCTGTCATTCGGTCAGTCCGCGGTTCCCACAGTTTGTTCTGTGAAGTGTTCGTTATCCGAACATGTGTTCGTTAACCGAACATGTGTTCGTTAACCGAACATAAAAATCTTTCAAAAAAATGTTCGTTAACCGATCACCCACTGTATTAAATTGTCTTTCGACTGGAATTCGGAGATATGTGTTGATAGGTTTCGGAGAATAATATAGTATGACAAACACTTCCACATATATTTAAATACATATTAGTTATTCGATATATTAATTTATTTAAATGTTCAATTTTGTTAACGAAAAACGCAAAACTAACGGCATATAGCAAACAACGATCTTTAATGGTAAATAACAATTTATCATGCAATTTATAAACATTACAATGTTGCCATAAAGAATTAATTAAAAAAATCTTTATTTATTGTACATTAATAAAAACAAAACGTTTGAAAATAAATCACAGTAATAATATTTTAATTATATTAATAATTTATGTATAAAATTTATTGAAATTAAGCAAACTACTAGTTTTATATTCTTTACTATTCAGAGAACTGTTTGGGCTTCCATTATTACGTTTCTTTTCAATTAAGAACGTTAAGTAATGCTGCATTTAAACGAATTATACAATGGCGGTGATTGGTGGTTGACGTATTCCTATTTTACCGACTATTGGCTGATGTCGTCAATTGTTTGCCGTAAACGCTTAATTGAATCATTGAATGGGAACAAATACCGGGCATATCGGCGTTTGACTCATCAGCCTGCGGTGGCGGAGCTTAAGTGGGAAACCGCCTTAAGATAACTATTTATTGAAACGATATATATACAGAGAAAGGAATTTTCCTCCCTCGTTACAGTATCCGCTTTATAAACAGAGAATTTACAACATTCTCCCTTCTCTCTCGCTTTTCCCTTTTTTTCATCTATAAAAATTATCATCGCACATAACTAACAATTACAATAAACTTCCATTCAACTTCAGTTATCTCGCGTTTGAAAACATCCATGTGCGAAGCTGTCATCTCTAAGGCTCTAGGTAGGGGGTATACTCATCGGCCACCATTTTTGGTCAATAGTTGCTGTATAGACCAGGGGTGGCCATGACCCGTTGGCCACCCCTGGTCTATACTGATTACAAAGTACTTTGCGGGTTGCCCTCTTACAGGAGATTTTGATTTCTATAAATATATCATTTTAAAGAGGAAAATATATAACTCAGCGTATAAATAGTTTTAAAATGTAAATGCACCGATCATCTAAAATCAGTTCGGTTTCTTAAAATACAGAATTAATTAAAATACTATTGATAACATTTAATAACAGTATTTTATCGAAATTACTAATATTTATTTATCATATCGATAAATATACATATAAACCAGGATAACCAATAAGAGAATACATAATAAGTATTTTCTTTACGAATTGTGCAAGAAATGAATGCTTATAAAAGTTAAAATAGCTGTTTTTATTAGAAGCGATGAATGTGCGAAGACCAAAAATGGCGGATGAGCATACCTCTTATTTAGAGCCCTAGTCATCTCTATTTTATCACTGGACTCGTTCAGTTAGCGCACGCGTACTTGCGTCGATGGTCGCGGCTACTTTTTTTTTGATTAATTGTTTGGGCTTTAGAGATATTTTTCAGGGTGAGTTGGGGCCCCCCAAGAAGCGGGCCCCCCCCGCACCGCGGGGTCTGCTGACCATCAGCTACGCCACTGCGCACATACGATAGCATTGGAACGCTTACTTATGTTTTTTCTTCGTTATTTTATGTTGCTTCCCATTCGGAGATTACTAAGCCTTGTTCACATTAGTCGAGTAACTTAAATTTGACCAAACCTTTTTAGGAATACTCCTGCATAAAAAAGGCTTCTGGCGTAGTAAAAGCATTGGCTTTTCATCTGCTGGATTTAATTCCAGTTCTCATCCCTTCAAATATTTTCAGAAGTTGGACTCGGTTTCTTGAATCGATCTTTATCTGACGCACATACGATAGCATTGGAACGCTTACTTATGTTTTTTCTTTGTTATTTTATGTTGCTTCCCATTCGGAGATTACTAAGCCTTTTAGTCGAGTAACTTAAATTTGACCAAACCTTTTTAGGAATACTCCTGCATAAAAAAGTCTCATTCTCAGATTAATATTGCATTTGATTTTTGCTATTTTATATTTGGCTAGTTTATCAGTTGGAAATGGGGCATTTTTTTTCAAAACACTGTAAAATTAGGCTAACAAAATAAAAAATATATATAAATATAAAAAACTTTTTGTTTATAAATCAATATTATGAAAATTCTATTCATTTCTTACATCAATATATTTTTTTATTAATTAATAATTCATACAAAACAATTGCAATGAAAATAAATTTATCAAAAAAGAAACTTTCCTTGATAAAGTTTACTAAATACAATGCTTTAAAATTTTAATAATATATTTTTAATTTATAATTTTCTTAGGAACAATTTACTATTTTTTCAAATGAAATCATTGCAATCTACACTCTAACTAGCATGGGAGAAATCAAAGAATTTGCTTTCTCCTTTCCCATTAATTTTTCTATAATTGTTAATCCAAATTCAAATGCTGTTCCAGGTCCTCTGCTAGTAATTAGTTGTCCATCAACAACTACCCTATCTTCACTATATTTATATTTAGCTAGAATAAAAATATATTAATTTTATCTTTAATATAATTTTGGATCTATCAATTTGCAAAATTCTACAGTACTGTATACCTCCTTCATTCATTTCTTCTTTTTTGCTAGGATGTGAAGTCAGAGTTTTTCCCAGTGTAATGCCATGGCTTTTCAGAGCTATGGGTGCTACAAGATAATTTAGGATTATGAATAAACATTTTTATCAAATATAGTGTATATACTCATAAGCAATATCTTGCTAGGATGTGAAGTCAGAGTTTTCCCCAGTGTAATGCCATGGCTTTTCAGAGCTATGGGTGCTACAAGGTAATTTAGGATTATGAATAAACATTTTTATCAAATATAGTGTATATACTCATAAGCAATAAAATATTACCTGCACATATTGCAGCAATGAATCTACCAGCTTGTTCTTGTTCTTTTAATAATGAGCCTACTTGATTACTCTGATTTGAAAAAGTTGGTAATTTAATAGATTTACATATTAAATTTAACACTTAAATTAAATAAATCAATACAAACTTCTGCTAATCTTTCAGCACCTTTCAATCCTCCTGGTAAGACGATGACATCATAAGGTGAATCTTTTAAAGCTTCATTTAAACTCTTATCAGGCACTACTACTACATCTCTGCTGCATTTCACTGGTTCAGAGCTGTCCAAGCCAGCTATGGTTACTTTTATCTAAAAAAGATATTTCAAGATATAGCAGTAATATATCCGAAACTGAAGAATTTGATTCAATTGAAATCAGTATTGAAGGAAGTGATTTATTATCCGATTCATTCAATTTAATGAAAAATTAACATAATAAAACCAAAAAATAATTAATAAAATTTTTATTATTTGGTACATGAATGTTGTTGTATGCATTTCTAAATTTAAGAAAAAGCTTATTTTATTGTTTACCACATTTCCTTCTCTAACCAACCCTTTCAGTATGTTTTAATGGTAAATACGAGAATGGTTTCAAAAATACAAAAATACGAGAATTTTCAGAATCTCGTACGAAGATTATTGAATGCTAGATATAACAACCTTGAACTGACTCGGGGGTTGTTGCCTACGCTTCTACGAACGCACCCTTAGTATACAGACTATACAAACTATCACTTTCAGTACGTAGATTACAAGGAGAGGGAATTGATTTAATTAAAAAACAGTGCAAAAAATGTAGTTAAAAATTACGTTAAAATAGTTACAAATTCATAAAAATTCAACTTTGATAACCAGCCGATAACGACGATATTGAATCATCGGCAAGTGGCTTAATAAACATCAACAACAGATCTAGGCATTGTCACGTTACTTACTCCACCTCGTCTCATGACATCAGCTGAAATAACAGCTTCCATTTCTTCGGCTCCATCTGCCAAAATTAATAATGCACTTTTTGACATTGTACTAAAACACCGCAGTTTTCGGTACAGTAATTTTGCCAGAAAACCTTTAGAAAGCGCCATCTATTAAATTAGATATCAATATTATTAATTTTGAAATTTTCAATAATAGTTGATGTCAATTAATATTCGACTTTAAGTAAAATATAAAAATTTAGTGCTTAATATTAGATATTCTTGTTATAATTTTGAAAATTTTTGTAGCAGACGTAAAATTATAATGGCGACGGCTGTGTATCTTGAGCATTATCTGGACAGTAGGTTGAAAATTTCTGTTTTATTATTACTGTATTACTTTTATAAAATATTTTTAGTTTTTATTGTCTATTAATATTGTGAAATTGTTATATCATATTAGAAAATCTACAATAAGACATAGATTGCAAACTGCAAAACGAAATTTTATCTGTTATAGATTATTATAATTATTTGTGAGCCAAACAAAACAATAATTTGCAATTACCATACAATATGACAAATAAAATGAATGTTAAAAATGTGAGTTTGTAAAATTAAAAAGAGCCATTAACACTTATTATTATTTTTTTTAAATTATGTAAATAATAAATATATCAGTTCTAGTTCGACAATGCCATAAACATTACATGATTATACTATTGCTCTAGTGTTTCACTGCTTTATACGGGATTTACTTACATACAAATTTACCTTTTTACAATTCTTGATGTGATATATCTTTTTTTTTTATTATTATATCATGCTTTGGAGCTTTTTTTTTCATTTGGATTTTATTAGAAAGCAATGTACCAATAGTCATCTTTGTAATGTCCTTCTAAAACGAAATGCTCTATAAGGAGTCCATAATATTCCTATTTCATTTTTATTCATTACATACTTTCAATAGTTATGTATTTATAATTATTATATTAAACATCACTTTTAAGTCATTGATTTCAGGATTATTGAAATAAATGTTATAACTTATTCTATCAAATTGTTATTTTCTGCTTTTATAAATTTTTTAAATATATGCTCTCTTTATGTAGGTAATTCAAATTTTATATAAGTTGTATTTACATAAATTATTATATAATTACTTTGGGAGAATTAAAAGCATTGTGTACTATTTATGTAGTCTGTTTATAGGAATAGATGATAGATTACTAATGATGATGATATATATATATACAGTAATTTAGTAATGAGAGTTCTTTATTATTAGTAATATTGTATTTGTTTATTAATCTCTAAATAAAATCAATAAATATATAATTATTCTAGTACAGTAAGTTCTCAACTTGTGTGGTTTCAAGTTCCACATTTTCAGAAATCATGCATGCATAAGTCTTTTTATTTGTGTTGAATTTCCATAAGAGGCAATAAAAAATTCTTAAAATTATTTACTTTTTTGCAAAAATCATTTGATCTTAAATATTTTTATCTGCACTGTAATATGCCATTTATTAAGATATGCATTTGTATATCTTAAAAAAATGGCATATTTCAATTATTGAATTTAAGCATTGTTGGACTTAGTTTTTGACTGACTTGAAAATTTTTGGGACAAATTAACCATGTAAGTTGGGACCTATTGCATATTCTTTGCAATATAT